>JAQFVV010012462.1:6037235-6278795 GCA_028023455.1 Epiperipatus broadwayi
ATTATAATATATATATATATAACAATTAGAACCATAATCTGATTCATTAGATTGTTTCCATTATAATGTAAAACTCTAGCTCAATTTTCACCTAGATTAATTCTCAGGTTATAGAACCAAATTATGGATCATAAACTCATCAATTTATAATGCAAAAATAAAGCAATAATAAAAAATTGATACAAACACAGAATATTTATAATTATATGATGGACTATTTTCATCATTTAGTTGATTTATTTAATGTTTTTTTTTTTAAAAAAATTCTACTTTATTTATATTTCTCTAAATGAATTCAACTGTTAGTATTAACATATAGATTAATGTAAGATATAATGTATTTAAGTGGTCTTATTTTCTTTCTTATTGCTGGCTGTCCATTGATTGACTAGCATGGAAATTTAGCCAGTGACTAAGATTTATGAATACTGACTTTAAAGTGATGTTCTAACTAACTAAACTATTCTGCCAAAATTAACAGTCAACAGAAATTTTATTAACTTATCTAGGAGGATCTTCCTGATTTTTCTATTTTTAAGGGCATGGTTAATTTGTGAATTCGAAACATATAGATTATCATAATAGGTTAAATTCTTTGATTATTTACCATTGTCATATAAACAGCTTTTTAAATTTTCTTCTTTTTTTTTACTTTTTTTCCCCTGACCAATATTTTTTTTAAATCCATTGTTCTCTTCCTCTCAAACCATTGTTTTCAGTAATTAGTTTTTATTAATATTTTATAGATGCAGTTATTATTTATTAACATTTAAAATTTAGATTTTGGAGAGATTAGGCTTTCTTACTATCTGCTACAGCTTTGGAAAGCTGCTCTGTATTATAATGATTGAAGATTTTTTTATAGTTTGTCTGATATTCCTATTATGTATGAACAGCCGTTAGATAATCATTCTTCATGGGTGTTTATTCTATGTTGGTTTTTGAACATTTATTTTTACTTTTTTTCATAATGATAATATATTTTGACTTTTAATATGATTGGATGTATATGCTAAATATTATTTTGTGTATGTTTTTTTCTAAACAATAGATTTGATTTTGCCATGAGCTAGTCTTATCATAAGAATACTTAAGACTGTCAATTTTTGTTCTTATTATAATTCTGTTCTGAACTTAATAGGAGGAGATATGTTGTTTAATGTGTCCACAACCTCTTTAATAATACTTTAATATATATTAATACATTGAGGGCATCATTATCATAGAGAGGCCAACCTTTTGGTAATTATTGAGTACCTATGTATGTGGTTTTAAGATTTTTCATCTAAATGTTATTAATCATTAGTGATAATGATGAATTCGTAACCATATTTTGATTTTATTAGAAGAATTCTATGATGAATAGGAAGTGTTGTTTTAGTGTATAAATTATCATTGTCATTTAATCTTTTTTTATAATAGGCAATACTTTATCACTAAGTACTATTGTGAATAAGTTTTTCACAAGAAGAATTGCTGAGAAGTCAAATCTTTCTATTTTCATATACTTGATGTGATTAAAAATTATGCATAACCAAATTGTGAATTTGTAAAGTGATATTTGTTTAGCTTGACCTATTATTTGATTTTTCAGACTTTCTAATGACATATTCAGTGAGACAATGAACACCATTCATCTTATTGCTGGTTATTCTCTTCTCTGTTCTATGTTCAATTATACATATTTTTGTAATGAATTAAATCACTGCATAAACCTATCAAAGTGAGAAAAATTCCAACTCTTTTACTTGTTTTTTCAAAATAATTCAGTAACATAACAAATAAGTTTAAAGAAAACCTTATCTAAAATGAAACACTGTTGTGAACAATATTTTAATTAGTTATATACTTTTAAAATATAAATTCTGCATGTCATTTCCACAATTTTCTTTGGGTATTTACATTCAAATATTTGTCTTGCGTTGTTAGCCGAGAGGTATCGCAGTCGCCATGCAAGCAAGTAGTTGGTTGCAGACGGTTGTTGGTTCGCGTCCTGGCCGATGCTATGACATATGAAAAAATATATATATATCAGTCTTTCAAGCTAATTGAGCACACGCCTTTTGAGAGTGTTAAATAAATGAATACTCTCTTCTTCAATCCAAGATATAGTATTTATGCAGGAATAAAAAGGATCCTCTTATTCCTACGACTCAAATTCTTTTATATGAGCAAATCTGAAAAACTGTTGAGGAGAGCGTGAGTAGAATTCTCACTTTAAATTACTATTTACGATATTTACATTTTCTGCTTTGTAACTATTCCCTTTATCATCAATCAAAATAAAATTAAAATACTGATGATCTCTTTTTTTTACTCTATGCAGATGCTTGAAGTATCTCCTCCATAACCTTTTTTACCTTAAATATACTGACTTATTCTTCTTCTGCTTTCAAATTTTTTAATTAAATTATCTATTTTCATTTACTTTCGATGCTTCAATATTGTAATTATTTTTCCAACTAAGATTGTTTTCGTTTGTCTTGAAAGACATTTACAAAAATTCTAATCATTATAAATAAAATTTCAAATTTATGAATTAATAATAATAATCTTCATATGGTTAATTGCTCAAGAGATCACATGATGTATGAATACATAGTGAATACACTATTTAATCAAAGTGGGTTTTTTTCCACTTTCTTTAGTTGGGATTCAATCTATAAATCTTTAGTTTTTTTGTCTGTCACTTTTTTTCTCTGCTAAACCTCTTAGGGTATGTATGAGTTTATGATACTTCTAATATATTAGATATATTATATATGAAAAATATTTAAATTTAATAATTAACTCTAGAAATATTTTTTTTTGGTTTTAGTCTAAAGCGATTTCACTTAATAGCTGTATTTTCTCTCCCTCTCTTTTTCTCTCCTGCTTTTTTTTTTATTTCCTATCGTCCTCAATTTCTAAACTTTTTAAAAGAGGAATATTTTATTAAATTTATAGATTTTAATACATTTATAAATAAATGGAAAACCTATTTCGTTGCAGGAAATTGTTTTATATATATATTTAATTTATCAAAATATAATCCCCTTTTTTTTCCTAATGCATTATTAGTCTATGTGTTTACTGTCATATAGTATTTATCTTCTACATTTGAACTGCAATTACTTAATATTTTTATTAGCTTTTTTTGAAAAAAAAAAATCTTATAGATTAATCAACCTGTTCGATATAAAGACATTTTTTTTCCAAACATCAGTAAATAATCTTCTTTCTTTGGTATTAAGGTTAATTATTTAAGGACTTTCAAATAGGTTTAAAAAAATATTTAATTTTTAATCTTTTTTTTTTTTTTTTTAAATAAGAAGTTTTTATTTCACATGAGAAGAAGGGAATAAACATATTGATTTTATTTACTATCAAAATAAATTTCATTACTTTATAAAAGTTATATGCAGTACATTACATATTTACAAAACTTAACGGGAAATCCTTTTTTTTTCCTCATTGCAATGAGATGGTTTAAGATGGTGTTATATTATATAGATCACTTTTTTCATATGGAAGTATTGAAATCACCTAGTAAACTAATTGTCAGCAAACTTTAAATGTAGAATGAGCCTACATATGCTTTAGCTTTGATCATATATAAGCATAAAATTAACTGACTTACTTACATGCAGAGTGTGATTTAGTCATCTATACTTTAACTTTGATCATGTATAAGCATTTGGCATACATAAATGCCGAATGTGATTTACATATATTAACATATACACATACCATTTATTGACATATTTACATGTAGAGCATGATTTATATATACTAACATAATTCCAAGACAATTGTAAATTATTTTGAAATCGCTATAACCAATTAGAAACCTCATATTGAACAACATCTAAATATTAAATCAATCTTCAGTTTAATAGATGTAAATATAACAAGACAGTAAGTGTTTATATTTAACCAAAAAGGAAAATGTTGGATTCTGGAGAGCACATTGGATTGTATAAGATCCAAGCGCATTGCTCTCAGATTCAAAGCTTCTCAAAGATGAAAGCCATAAGCTAGAAACTAGTCTGGGGATATTAGATGACAAGACACTGGATAGGAATTAAAATGCACAACCTTCTAACATATATTGATTACTATACCCTTGCACAAAGTGGTACTATTGTATGAAGAGATTTGCTATTGTTTTAAGAGCTTATGTAAACATAAGAAAAGATAGTCTAATATTGTCTTCATATTAGTAATGATAGGATAAATCTAATTTAGCCTAAGTTATTTGTTATTCATTGGTACTAAATTACTCATTGTTGTGAAAATTAAATCTATTGAAGAGACCTAGCAGGATATTGATATCATCAATCAACTTAATTTTAACATCTCTTATTGGAAATTTCATGTGGTATAATTAGGAAAATTACTGATCCACCACATTGTCTATGATCTGTTTATTCACTGTGAAATATCCTTATTTAATTCCAAAATTTTGACATTTCTTAATGTTGAAATTTCGGTTTAATTTGTTTCATGAAATAACTCTTATAAAGTAATACTTTATTTTGATTTTTAAATTTTCTTTTAACTTCAGTTATAGTTTATGTAATAATGACCTACAAAATATGTGGCACCCCATTTAGACATATTTTTAATTTTTAATGTTGTCCTAATCTATTTTTATTACTTATATCATTAATTTTGATTTGTTTTCACTGGAATTTATCTCAGTTTTTAATACTTAAAATGTCTTAATTATCATTTACATCTTTACAATCCTGATTATCTTGTTGAGTCACAATATTTAGTAAATTTTTTATTTTTTATTTGCAAGTTTTTAAAAATGCATTCATTCTAACTTTAGAAAAATAAAAAAATAAAGTCAGAGAAAGTTAAAACTATATTTTGCAATGACTGTACAAAACAATCCATGAACTCTATCATATCCACATATATTAATATTGGTTTCATAATGTGTTTTTCTAATTATTGATATCTTATAATATCTTTCAAATTATTGTGTAGCAAACTTTATGAGACTTAAATAGTTTTGCTTAATTGTAACTTTTCACTGTATTCTGTTCTCAAATATTCAGAATGTTTTTGAAATAATCTCTATAACATAAAGGGAGCCTGACTATTCTATGAAATCATAATCAAGTGTGTTGCAAAATACTTTTTTGAATGTTGTTATTATTAATTTTATTAACATGTTGAATCCAACAAAATCACATCTTCAACTATAGTATATTAATAAATACTACATCCTGCAAGATGAAGGATGTACAAATTAGTCTTTTGGTTTTGTGTTTCATATTTTCAGAACCATATGGAACTTCCTTAAATGAAAATATTCCAATGTTTTTATTAAGAAGGCATAAAAGCAGCTCTATAAAAAATTAATTTAGTTGAAGAATACACTAAAGAAAACAGCTACTGTTGATTTAATATTTACTTCTATACACTAAAATATTTATTTAAATTGACATCTATTAAAATATAGAAATTTACAAATCATTTTTACTGAGCTATTAATAAAATAATCTGTCTTAAAATCTTGAACATATTATATTTTAAAATGGTAATTTAAACTTTAATCCTTGTTTTTTATCATTATTCTTTTGGATTATTTCCTTTAAGTCATCAATATTTTTTATAGTTATAAAGTATTAAAAAAATATATCAAAGTTTATTTGTGTTGTATGAAATTTGCTTAAGTGAATAGTTCATTTAATTTAAACCTTAATTTAGTGGCCTGTGGCTCATGGAAACAATATTTTTATCTTTTTTGCATATATAATATTTTTATATTTTATAGGTTTTTTTTAACTTTTGTTTTATAAAAAATTTCAAGATCAAGCATTTATTTATTAACTTTTTTTTGTAAAAATGATATAAACAAGCATATATTTATTTTAGCTGGTCTTTGAATTTTGCATAAATGCTTTTTCCAGAATCTGTTACTGACAATGTTTTTTCCTCTTTTATATATTTGTCTCATATATATGCATAAATATAAATATTTTTTAAAAAAATAAAATTCATACATGTCATTGTTTATAACTACATCATAACATTAGTTCAAAAATATTGGTAATAGCCTATACAGATTTTTTCTTCCTCTGGGAAAGAATTTTTTTAATTAAATCCATAAAATACTTATATAAGGCTAAAACCTTAATACATATGCCTTGAGTGCTTAATTTTAACAAGAGAGACCTCTACAAATCAAAACGTAAGATTCGACTTTATAAAGATAAGAGGGACCCTCTTATCTCTGAATCTATTTTCTTAATTATATAGGCAAATCTAAAGCATATTGATTTGGGAGCATGAAGCTAATAAATTCTTAACTGATAAAGTCCACTATAACTAAATTTAATATCTGAATATTGACTCGTTGTAAATTGAAAGATTTCATGAATGTTAATGTTTAACAGAAATAGTGGACTTAATCTGTGAAGAATTTATTAGCTTCATGCTCCCAAATCAATAAGCTTTTAGATTTGTCTATATAATTAAGAAAATAGGTTCAGAAATACGAGGGTCTCTCTTATCTTTATAAAGTTGAATCTTGCGTTATGATTTGTAGAGGTCTCTTTTGTTAAAATTAAGCACTCAAGGTGCATGTACTAAGATTTTAGCCTTATATAAGTATTAATGCTGACATTGTACTTAATAAGAATTAATATTTAATCCATAAAGTAATTTAATATAAAGCAATAATTAAAGGTAATCGTAATAGTCTCTAAATATCCAGAATAAATTGTATCATGTAGTAAATTTGCTATTGTCAATTAAGTATTCCTAAAAAAATATTTTTATTAAAATTATCATATATCATTAAAATAAAAATAATATTTCAATTCTCTTTACGTGTCATATTTTTATAATATGCTTATTTTAAACTCATGAGTAATTTTATCTAAATATTATGTAATTGATTCTTTATTGATAAGATTGTTGTTCATTTGAATTTTTTTTAAGTTTTACTTATAAAGAAACAACCAAAATCAGGAATGACAATTTTTAATAAAAAAATTAAGAATAATATTGAGTATTTCAATACCTAACTTTTATCACACAATATTTTGATTAGCAATATAAATTTAATTAGCCATGCCTTTCTTTTTTAATAAAAAAAAAAAAGCATGAATTCAGCTAGTTTTAGTGTATAAGAGAATACAGAATTGTAAGCAAAACATGATCCAACCATTAATTTATAATATAGTTGTTCCCCCTTTCAAAAAAAAGTATCATAAAATATTTTTATATTAAAAAATCCATTTTGGAATTTCTTTATTTTAAAATAGAAATTGTTTATTTTTAAATAGGAACTTAAGTCTCTTTTTTCCTTTAAATCCATTGATTTAGTTATATTATAAAATATAAGTTTGGTCAGTGTTAAACCGAATCTTATATTAAAAAAAGATTCCTGTCTTATATTGTTTTTCAAAATTTTGATAGAGAAATATTAATTAATATCGTTTGTAAATTAGAATTATATGTATATATATATTATTATTATTTCATATAGTTTTATAAATGTTTTTTTTTTTGGTTATGCTTTATACTTTGATAAAAACTATTGTATAGTCAAAACATCAATTATTGACGAATATGATTTTATATAATGAGAATAAATTAGTTTTGAAAAGATGTTTTATATAGTTCGTGATCATTGTAATTTACCTATCAAATTATGAAAAGTAAAGATAAATTGTCAAGCGTTGTTAGCTGAGAGGTCAGCGCAACGGCCTTGCAAGCAAGCAGTTGGTTGTTGCGGGTTCACCTCCCAGCAGTTGCTATGACATATGAAAAAAAAAAGGAAAGATAAATATTTTTATTAAGTGTTCAGATTTAAATATCTCAATTACATTATATTATTTAATTTGTTAATGCATAAAAGATTTATCTAAAAATAGAATAGAGTCAAAATCCAAATATAATTGTAAGCATTTTATTAAAGATTATATAAATAAAATCTAATTACTTTTATTATTATCAAAATACTAAGTATTATTTGTAACTATATTGAATAATTTTCTACTGATTTATAT
This sequence comes from Epiperipatus broadwayi, assembly GCA_028023455.1. Taxonomy (NCBI): domain Eukaryota; kingdom Metazoa; phylum Onychophora; class Udeonychophora; order Euonychophora; family Peripatidae; genus Epiperipatus; species Epiperipatus broadwayi. The sequence continues at coordinate 6,045,248 of JAQFVV010012462.1, forward strand.
ATAAATAAATAATTTAGCTTTAGTGGATGCTCCTGGTTTATTTCTCATATCATTATTAGAAGAAGAAAAAAATTACAAAATTTTTTAATGTCATCCCATTTTCAATTTCATCTCTTTTTTATTTTATTGTTTTCGTAGATTTTTTAAATTATTCCTTGGATCTTCTTTATATATATCTTCTCCATTATTTGTTTTAATTATAAATTTATTTAAACGCACATTGATTATTTAAGTAATATTTACTAAGGCTGTAACCTCAGGAATATGCATATAAAAATGTGATAGTAGGGACCTCTACAGGTCTTAACCACAAGCTTACATTTTGGTAGAAAAGAGGGGAACCCCTTCTTTACTTCAACCTACTTTCTATATAAATAGGTGAAGCTGAAGCGGTTAGATCTGAGAGCGCGAAGCTATTCAATACTTCACTGATTAAGTCCACATTTTTTATTACACATTAATACTCGCGAAATCTTTCGATTTACAAGTCAATGGATAAGATCTTATAGTTAGAAATCTATTACGATTATTTAAAGTTGTAATTATAAATTTATTTAAATTTATTTGTTTTAGTAGTTTCTTGAATTATCTAATTTTTAAATTACATGTCAAAAGCATAATATAAAAAATATTATGGGAAAAGAAATACTTTTGATTATATTTAGTAGATAACAACATTCAGTCATAGGGCATAAGTCTTTCAAGTTACTGTTTTTTAAACTTCTCACTCACAATTTATTTTAATCAATAGAATAATCTTTTTATAGTGAAGCCAGCTATATATAAATATAATACCTGCTATTTCTATGTATATAAGATTAAAATTTGAATTCACTAGATTTTATTAAAAAAACTAAAAGCACTTCTAATATAATCAGTAGAAACAAGCATGTAATAGTTACAAAAAAAAAGTTGAAATGTTAAATGGATATTGTGCTTATGAGGAAAGATATTCTTATTTAACATAGGATACTTTCTCAATAAATCATTTATCATAATATGTTAACAATAAGTGACTTATTTGTGTGTGCATGTGACCTGAGCTTACCTTAGCTTTGTAAATAATAAATAAAAGCAGAGCTTCCTTAGAATTTGTGGGGCTAGGGACAAAGTCATCTAATTGAAAACAGATAATGTACTTCTCTACTTTATGCACTATTTTAGGCTTAGTGGAAATCTAGTTTAATAAATTAAAAAAATTTCGATGTTGGTAACATTAATGAACTATTAATTTGGTACTAACAAAATAATCATTTATGTGGCCATTATTTGAAAATTTACAAAGAAGTATTAATTATTTTATAAAATTTATTTTTCTTGGTTTTTGTTCTGCAAAATCATTAATTGTATTATCATAATTTAAAATTAATGTAATTTAATCATTCTTGAGTCATAGAATTTTTTATAATTTTTATTATCATTAATTTTCACTTAAAAATAAACAAATAAAAAATCATTTTTATTACATAAATAAACACTTAGCAGTCTATTTATAATTATTGTTTACTATAAAATTTAATATTAAATTTAGCACAATATTAAATTATCTTTAAAATATAAAAATGTGTGAATAATAAATAGGAAATTTATTTTTTGATAAATAAATAAAATATGTTATAAAAATGCAGATATTTTTTTAAATCCTTACTTTTCATCAAACAACATTTTTATAGCATTTTGCAAATCTGCTGCTAATAGTAATAAAGTTTTTAAAATGTGTTTGAAAATTTGTTATTTATACTACTTAAATTTTATGAAATATGGAAATCTATTATGACAAAATCCCTAGTAACTCAAAGCTAGGGCAAGTACAGCACTTGTCCACTTCTAAGATCAATAGTAAATGAAAAAAGTTTAAAATTAATTTATTTTACATTTTGATTGGCATATTTCAGGGGTCCCCAACCCTATGTTCGTGGGCACCATGGTGCCCGCAGAACATTTTATGTGTGCCTGCCACTATCTGAACACAATAAAAAATTATTTATCTGATACAAATAAATTTAATTTTTAAGATTTTTTATAAATTATTGTAATATATTGTAACCAAATTGTAGGTCATACTATACTTTTACAGTATAAAAGGGACTATCATTAACAATATCCAACTATAAATTTACATTGAAAAAATAAATGGTGCCCGCCACCTGACCTGTATTATAGAATGTACTCTTAAATGCAAAAAGGTTGGGGACCGCTGACATATTTAGTTATTTTGGAGAAAACTTAGAGCAGTCTGTGTAAATATAATAATTTTCTTCCAAAATTTTAAATAAAGAATATAAATAATTGAATTATATAAAATGTAATATACATTCTCTGGTGAAGGCAGAGTTGATAATTGCTGTTTACTATAATCAAATAAGTACTTGATCATTATTGGAAGCAATTCATTTGCACTTTAATTTAGTAGTTCTTATTGAGAATTATTTGGAGTTAGTTTTCTATGCATTTAATTTTACTTTTCTTAAATAATTCTATTATTTGCCTTGGTGAGGGGGGGATTCATTTGCTATCAAATTGCGGTCAATAATTTTTGAATGTTTAGAACCAAATTTTTCCTAGTCTTTAAATCTTATATATATATATTTCATATTGAAGGTTAGAGTTTCCGTAGTATTAACTTATATTTATGAATTCAATTGCTGTTCTAAAGATAAAACATATCTCTTCGTTATCTGCATTTAAAATTGACATATCCAGTCAAGCGTTGTTAGCTGAGAGGTCATCACAGCTGCCTTGCAAGCAAGTAGTTGTTTGCAGACGGTTGTGGATTCGCCTTCCGGCCAATGATATGACATACGGAAAAAAAAAAATTAACATATTCAGACCTGCAACTAGCTCAAACATTTAAAGTAATGTTATAAAATTAATCAAGATACAAATTCTTTACATAAATTGTTTTTAGAAAATATACTTTCTAATATTATTCATTTAATTTTGAACTGCAGACATATATAATAAAATAATCATAGGACTCTATCTATAAATTCCTCATATTTTATGTAAATTGTTTTCAAAGACTTATTCATGAATTTAAACTCATATTAAATAATATTATCTCAAAAAATAATGCCAAGCATTTGTTTATAAATATTTTATAAATTTTAAAATATTAGTTGATATTAAAAAACAATTTCATATTTTAAATATAACATTCTAATGTAAAAATGTAAAAATTTATTTTTTAAAAAAAAATAAAGAAAAATGTTTTGTTTTTTATGTTTTTATGGCTTTAAATCTTTTCTAAATATTGAAAAATACATTTTTTTTCTTCTTTTTGAAATTTTCCTAAATGAAAAAAAATATTAATATTTTTTGTAATAATATTGTAAATTCACACAATTTATCAGATTCCTGTGTGAAGAAAATAGAATCAGTTATACCTAAGTTTAAATAATGAAGTTCACGATTATATATATATAAACCATTATACAATTACAAATATCCAGTAACGCCTTCTGTTTAAAAGTCTATATCTCAATAATAGCGATATTTGTAATTCTATAATGGTTTATATATTTGTATAATTATTTCAGTTAGTGTTAACAGTAACTTTGTTTTCATATATATGTATATGTATTAATATCTTGGCAAGTAAAACTTGGAATTTTTTTTAAATGCTACTTAGACTTGAGATTTTTTTATTTAAATAGCTGACCCATAACCAATTATTCAATATTAACAAGCTGATGAGTATCTAGTTATTTTTAATTTAGAGGTTAGAACAAACATAAAAAAAATTCAAACCATCATTATCTGGAAATTAGCAAGTATGTATATTGGTGTCTTTTAACTATTAAAAAGTGAAATAATTTGAAAGAAAAATCAAAAGAATTTTTCTAAGAAAGTTAAATCTCTCATCAAAAAACAAGTATGGCAAAAAAGTGAATCTCAACAAATATCTTTCATGTTTATATACTTGTTAAAACAAACCAGTAAATTCAAATTTGTTTACATATCTTCGTAGTTGCAATAAAAATTCGAAAACAAGTTTCATATCTTTTTCATTACTAACTGTAATTATATTTATAAATGTGCTTTATTTTGTTTACGTATTTAATTTTTTATTATGTAATATTTTTATGAATATTTGAATTTTTTTTTCTTTTCTTGATAATATTTGTTTGTATTTAGCTGGATTCTGAACCTCCATTTCAACCTGATGAGAGAAGGGTGATAATCTAATGGGCAATTTATAATTTATTTCATTATGTTAGTATTTTATAGCATATAATAGTTTTAGCCTATATATTTTGAGTTCAGTCATATCAATAAAGAAATATGAATACATTAAGATAGTTAATAAAGAATGTTATTTCATTTCAAGCCTCTTGATATAAATATTGACATATGCCAACAGATTTATTAATCAATTAATTTGGAGATATTGACTTGAATGTATTTAATTTTTATTAAATAGTTCATTAAAATATCTATTTTATTAATTTTAAAGCTTTTCTAGTTCTTTATTATCAATTTTATTTACTATTGGTGGTATATATTATCAGTATGTATGTGTGATAATCAGATTTTTCTTTTTATAGTTTATCAATAACAATTAATTGCAATATTTAATAAAACTAATATTTAAATGAGGCATTTATTTATATAGCGCTATGTTTATAAACTGTAATAAACTAAAGATTAGCCTTTCAAGCTAATGTACATGCGCTTTTTACGAATGTCATTCATTCAGACATAGTAAACAGTAATTTAAAGTGATTGATTTATCCTCACGCTTTCATATCCAGTACTTAAGATTTGCCCATATATAAGCATTTGGGTTGAATGAACAAGTGGATTCATTTATTCGTTCACAAAGACTTTTATCTTATGTTGGAAATGAAAGTATTCATTTATTATTATTAACATTCGTAAAAAGTGCATGTACGTTAGCTTGAAAGGCTAATCTTTAGTTTATTAAAACTAATATTATGGAAAATAGTAGTCAGAATGAGATTTGAACAGTAGGATAAATTAGTGTGTGATTGTTATGTTATAAATAATATTCAGATGATCATCATTTATCAGCAATAATAAATTTAAGCCATCATTTGGCTGACTTTTAGAAAATTGGTTTAATAATTTAACTTCTAAGGCGTATATTTATGCAGTGATGTATTTTTATTTTGACATGTTAAGATATAGCCTAGCTCATGCAATAAGTATGAAGCCTTTAGCTGTAATGATCATCATTATTTTTTACAACCGATGCCATTTGATAACCTCAGCATGTTAGATCATTTGAATTGCTTTATAGGAGATTAATCTTATAAATGTATACTCTAATTTACTTCAATTTCAACATGAGTACCATGTTTTCTCAAAAATAAGACCTAACCAGAAAATAAGGCTTAGCATGATTTTTCAGGATGCTGATAACATAAGCCCTAGTTAAAATTGTCAGTCCGATGGATGAATTTCATCAATTTGTTAAAATATATGATGGATGTAGTGAATTATAAAGTAATGAATATATAAATAAAGATAAATGTAGATTTTTGTACTTGAATAAATGTTATTCAGAATTATTTGGCAGGCAGACACATAACCAAGCATTTTAATAAACTTAAAAATACAATTTTACTCTTCATTTATCAAAGTACTTTCATTCAATCTGATATAAGAATTTCTCTTTAATCTGATCTCCAACTGTATTCATTGTAAATAAATCAACATTGATATTCAAAAAACTGATACTTATTATTAATGGTGATCTTAATTCATAAATTAATCAAGACAGGTTAACATTTCATATATTATTTTAAATTAAATATTGTTAATTTCAACAGCATGGAAATAATTTAATATTCTCATATACAATGAGAATGTTCTGTAAAATGTTTATAACTCTAAACATTACATATTCAAGCAGTAGTAGAAGTTATTTATGTGCTGTTGAAATTACAGTAATAATATTGAATAAATATAGACCTTAGGTCAGCATCAGTGTGACAAAAATCTCAGCCTCAGGGTGGCCTTTGAGCATTCCAACATCAGATTTTCAATTGGATGGACGGTTGAAGATTTGGAGAGTGGAGTAGATTGAAGCCTGTCCATTAAAGTATGAAGATTGACTATCTTAATATATATCTGAGCACTTATAGCATATATGTGTAGAGATGGTAATCTGGACCAACTGATGATTGCTGGTTTAGCATGAAATACATATATTGGTGATTATTTATCTTTTCAACATATATGTGTTCAAGTGCATCAGTGTTATGAGATAGTGTGGAGAGTGGTGGGTCGCGTGAAACCCTATATATTACATATATAAACACAGATATATAATAAGCCTGTGTGTTTCAGTTATTTGAATAAATGTAGATTTTTGTACTTAAATACGAATAAATTTTTATACATGAAAAAAAAAGAAAAAGATACCCCCTGAAAATAAGCTCTAAGTTATCTTTTGGAGCAAAAATTATTATTAGACCCAGTTTTATTTTTGGGAAATGCAGCAGCAGTTATATTTCACAGTATTACATTTGTCACATAACACAAGGATTGATGAGGTAATTCAACTGATCTCTTATCCCAACACGTATATAATTTTATATTTTGTTCTCTACCTACATAAACCTTTATTGTTTATTAAACTCTATTGACTTCTTAATTCCATTACAATATATATGGTTTGAAAATTAAATAATAAATTATAATCTAATAAAAGTGATTAAGGAGTAATCTCCAATATTTATCCTAGAGAATATTATCAGAATGAAAGCATTCATGTTATATTTTTAAGCTGATTTGTAGTTGTTTACTATGGGGGGGGGGGTTTAAATTGTGATGGTATATATAGTCTGTCATCTAACCAATTGATGAAGCCAAAATGTGTTTGGGGCTATCTTTCTTTTTACGTATGTCTTTATCTATATATTTAAGAGTTGAATTTAGAAGTGTTATTATGTAGTGAATATATATATATATATTGAGATGGTAATGTCTCATGGCACATGACAACATTGTCAAGTGTATACACATATATATATACAACGTTTGAAAGGAAATGTAGAAATGAGCACAAACAAAATTTCTTGTAGATATTTATTTAAAATATGTTCAGTGGAATAACAGATTAATGGTTAAATAATAATTTTGATATTTAAAAGTATCGTAAATTATTTTAAATCAAATGTATTAAAAAAACTCTATTCAATGTTTTGTTTAATCCTGATTTTGATAATAATAATAAAGAAATATAAAACAAGCTTGTTTTTTTTTTAAACAATAGATAGTTATTATAAAATTATCTTATCGAATTTTAATTGGATTATGTAAGAAATTTTTTCCTAATAAAAAGTACTTTTGATGAATGTAAATTATTTAGGAAAACTGTTTTTTTTTTCACAATAACCATTATTAATATACTTACAAGAAAAGTATCTTCAACTTTTAAATTTGAAGTAGAAGAAATCTTAAATATAAAACTATATTGAAAATGAACTTTATTCAATACATATAATTTTTCTTTTAACTTTAAGACGAAAAACACAAAAAATAATTGTTCAAACACAATTGAAGTATTTATATAAAAGCATGTGGGGATAGGGCTTTAAATTAATTAAATCAATCCCTATTTTTTTATAACAAGTGATTTACTTAATTAATTTCTGACCTCTCCCCACACATTTTTATTTTAAGTTAAATACAAAAGTCCCAGTTGTGTTTGAAGAAACAATTATTTTGTTTGTTTTTAATCCAAAATAAATAAAAGCATTTTTTTATAAAATATTTTTTATATCTATTATTTTGATTATTGTTGTTGGATAAATTGATTTCAGCTTCCAGTTCATTTTTCAATTGATTAGATACTTAATTACATTGTGGCTGATTTCTAATTAGAAAAACTATAAATAGAAGATCTCATTAAATTTTCAATTTACATCTATAAAGTCTTCAAAATTTTATAATATATATATAAACATTAAATTACATAGCTCACTATACATGTAATTAAGGAATAAATTATTATTCTATTTTCTCTTTAAATAGATAACATTCTGCTAATAAGAGATTAGTAATAGAATGAATCCACCAATTTTTTAAGTTTTTGATATTTCCACATCATATTTTTAAGTGGTTGATACAGTGGAAATGCAAACTACACTGTATCTAACTACATGACTTGAATTATATACTACCCAAAGAAAAGTGGAAACAAATAAGCAAAAATGGGTAACAATCTCATAAGCTATTTTCTCTTTGTTTCTTTAAAACACTACTTTAATGTCATGAAATAATACTAGATGATTAATTGACCAATTGAAAATTTTTGGATTTGGAAAAGGAATTTATTCCTAATATTACATAATTTATAAAATCAAAGTGTAATCTAAAAACTTCTGATTACTTTACATTGTCAGATCTTTTATTTGTGTCAACTTTTAGTACTATTGTTTTTCACAATTTCTTTTTTATTTTGACAAAATGGAAGAGTGAGTGGGAGAGAGGGGAAAATAACTATGGACCATTTTAAGTTTTCAAGGCTTCTTTGGATTTCTCATTGCAGTACTGCCTAATATTGTTTTACAAATTTAATTGATGTATAATTTCAAACAACCTCTTTTAATATTTGTAATTGATGGACTTGTTTTAAATTTTTTATTCAAAATTGGAATCTAAAAACCTCTGATTATTTTTCATTGACAGGTGTTTTTTTTGTGTGTGTGAACTTTAATATTATTTGTTTTTTTTTTTTATTTTCAAGTTCTTTTGTTTTGAGAAAAGTGGAGATGGAGTGAGAGGGGAAAATAAATACAGTCAATTATAAGTTTTCAAGCTTTTTTTTTTTTTTATTTCTTGTCATAATACATCTAATTTTGATTTACAAAATCAATTGATATATAATTTTAAACAACATTTTTTAGTATTTGTAATTGACAGATTTGTTTTGAAAATTTTTATTATTTATCTTTAAAATTTTTAAATTTCTTCTTTTTTCTTTGCTTTTTAAAAAGTGAAGAAATAGGGGAGAAACAGTGAATTATAGAAATCTTGTCAACTTTGATGAAAACAATAATTGTCAGATACATTGATATAGAAGAATAAATCAAGCCAACAATCCAAACAAAAATGAACTCACTGGCTTTGAATGGAAAACAAAATTTAAAAAAAAAAAACCTTAAAAAATGAAACTTCTTTCTTATTGATTTGAATTCCCATTTCCCCACTTAATACTTATTTACTTTTTGATTTCACAAAAATTCAAAATAAAAAAAAGCATCATCTTTTGTTTTGAACCAAATAATTTATTGATTGTGTGCATGAATCATGCAAAATCATTCTAAACTCACCTTTATTTTTCTTTTATTCAATATAGACAACCCAAAGTTTCTAAATGAAGGATGTGATGAAGTTTTTTCTTTTCTATATGTCATAGCATCAGCCGGGACGTGAACCCACAACCGTCTGCAACCAACTACTTCCTTGCAAGGCACTGTGATAACATCTCGGCTAACAATGCTAGACGATGTGATGAAAGTTTATTTTTACATTTTTCAAAATTGAAAACTAAACTAAAAAAAATAGAAACAATTTAAATGATTATCCCCAAGTCTAAAGTTTCCAGTTGCTTTTCAAATAAAAAAAAAACATTTTAATAATATGATCAATGGGGAACACATTTATTTTTAAATTAGTTTTTAACAAGTTAAAGGAAAAAAAGTATTTATTATAATGCATAATGTTGGGGAAAAGTTGTTTCATTTTTATTATTTAGTTTACTGTTGTATTTTTTTTAATTCTTCATCAGTCTAGATTTTACATTGAACTTAAATTTATTGATTAACATACCAGAATTATTTGGTGGTGTAGACACAGAGTTTTAAAAAACAAAGAGAAAATGCTGTGTAGACAGCCAAGTAGTTCAGTATTCAAAAATGTAAATAAACAATCAAAAAACTTTTAAAATTTACATATTTTATGATATTCAGCAGCCATTTTTCCTTCTTTGAGCACCATTTTACAAATATATGTACTAATAAAAAAATTTTGGTTTATGTTGAAAGCATTTTCATCTTATTCTTCCATTTTCAAATTTGATGTGCCATATTTTCTGCAATAAAATATTTTCTGAGTATAATAGTAAAAGTTTTACAAAATTTTACAATATACTAAAAGATGAAGCTGTTTTAAAACATCAAAATATATAGAGGGATACTAATTTCTTGATAACAAGATCATTATGTTTTTATTTAAGAGAAAAAAGTTATTAAAAAAAAAGAATATTGCCTAGAGCATACTTCATAACTATGAAACTCAGACATTTTGCTATTTACTTTATTTTAAAAATAAAAATATGGAAGTTAGTTTTTCTTTCTTATTCTTATCACTTGAGTGAATACATATGTAAATATATCCCCTCACTTTATTATTAATAGCTTTATAACCTTGACTTATGTTACTACTATACATATAAAAATTATCTGTGTTATATATATATATGGGGATAACAAAAGAGATTTTGAATTCTATCTCTTTCGGCACTTATAAAAACAAAGCTTGTTTAGAGATATTGGTAAGCTCCATCTAGTGATCATTTATATATTAAAAGTTATGTATACTTCCAGTTCAATAAACAATATGTATTCTAATCTAATGATTGTTTATCAGCAAAACATTCAGTGCTATACACAATATATGTTGAATGTGAGGAAAAGATTGGAACAAATATAGCATAGTCTAGCTCCACTGTATATTGAATTCACTCTATATTTCTATCATTGTTGAAAGGAATAAGCATTTATGCTTAAAATCTTAAATAATGGATTCATTCTATTCTTGATCCTTTGTCAACAGAATATTTATTCATAGCCTGAGGTAAAAGGTGGTTTGTTTCATTTTTTTATTACATTATTTGTATTTTTTTTAAATGCTAGTAAATATTTAAAAAAATTATTTTATTTTTTAATGTTTTATATTTCTTTATCATGAAAAAGACTCTAGTAAATAGATGAAATGCAACCTGATTTTTAATTTTTATAATATTATTATTTTTTATTCAATAGTAGTAATTAAAAAGAAAAAAAGATTTTGTAAAGAAATGGTGACTGGAAATTTATTTTTTAAATCTAGCTTCATTTTTTGTTCATATGAGTTTTTCAATATTAAAAGTTATAATTATTGTATATTAGGAAAATCCCGAGTAAAATTACATTATATAAGAAGTTTGAATTCAGGTGAAATTTAAACTTTTTTTCCAGACATTTGATTTAAAAACAAGCCATATTTTTTCCACATAGCTAATTATTAACTAACCTACATCATATTATAATCATTTTTAACCAATATGTCTCCACTGCAGGAAGAATATTTCTTCAAGTGTAATTCACTTGCTTCCTAACTCTAGCATTTTTTATCCACAACACACCCGTAATCTTTTTGATTTCATCCATCTCATATTTGATCTTTTCCTAGGTTTTGGAATCCAATTTAAAGACTTTAATTTTACACCTATTATCATTTTTTCTATCAATATGTCCAGCTCATCTCCACTTTAGTCTCTTAATTTTTTCAGTGATGTCAGTAATAAATATTTGTTCTCTCAATCATTAATTTTGTTTTTAATCTGTTTTCGTTACTTATATTATACATCTAGTCTTTCTTTGTGATATGGTATGAAGTCTCTGAATTGATCTTATGTTAAGATTCCAAGTCTCAAAACATCTGCTAAAAGTGGACTTAGGTATATGTCCTTTTAATATTAAATTACTTCTGCCAAAAGCACTCCATCCAAGTTTAATTCTGTTATATTTCATTCATTATGTTTCCATCTATATTAATAATTTGACCAAATGATATGTACTTTATAATTTTCATCTGATGACTCATGCAACTTTTCTTGAAGTTCTTAAGCATTATTTTCAAAAATGAGTACATCATCTGCAAAATTTAGATGACTTAAATAATCTCTATTTATTTTTCTTCTTTAGCTTCCCATTTTAATTCACTAAATATGTATTTTAAAACTACTAAAAAGTTTTGGAGATATGGAAACACCTTGACATACTCTCTTCTTAATAATAATCTTAATATCATTATGTAATCTAGTCATCACTGTTGTATTTGAAAAATATTCTCAGAATATGACAGTATTAAAACAGGCAAAATTCACTATACATCAGAAATGGTGATCATTTGATGTTTATTGGTTTAATATGACAGTATCCTAGGTATATATTTTGGTTGTTTATCTTGATGATCCTAATGCTTTAATTACCATAAAAATTCTTTATAATCAAATGTTTTCATGATCTGCAAATCCAGAGCATAATAGCATCCTATTTTCATTGGTCTTTTCTATAACTTCTTTCAATACTTAATATGATCCACTGTACTACATCCACTTTCAACTCCACTTGTTTCTTTGGTAGGTTAAAATTTAAAGTTCATTGTAAATGGGTTGTAATCATCTTTGTAAAGATTTTATGGAATCATCTCTGTAAAGATTTGTATAAAATTGATAAAAGGATTGATAGATATGTAATTTTTAATATTTTCTTTGGCATCTTTCTTAAAAATCAACACTATGTTTAACATAATTTTTATTGATAAAGTATGTTTACATGGTTTGTATTAGTTTAGATGTATAGTACTTTTATATATATACACATGTTACACTTTTTTTGCTATCAAGAGAGTTAATAGTAATATATCTATAAATATAAATATTTGTTTGATTAGTTTCAAAAGGAATTATATACAAGGGTTGGAGAATTAATTAGAACATGATATGTGTTGTTAGTATTTCATTAGATGGTTGATTTAATTTTTTTTTTTTAATGAATTAACTATATGATGATAAGTATTATATATTAATATTCTAATTTTAAAGGCCAATGGTTATAGTAATTTAGGTAAAGTTGTAAGTTTTATGAGACTGCAGATATATATAATAACAAAAAGATTTTGGTACTTCAGAAATTAAGACAGTTTTGCTTTATATAAAGGGAGCAACTGATAAAATTGGTAATGTTTTAAAGAAAAATAATATATAGGGGTTTTTTTTCTCATGTGTCATAGCATCAGCTGGGAAGCGAACCCGCTAACCTAGGACAACTGCTTGTTAAGCAGCCATTGCCGACCTCTCGACCACCAATGCTTTACAAAATAATATATAGTTTATACTAGATTTTTAAAAAAATTCATAAAGTATTTCCTTGCCCTAAAGATAAAAATTTCCTATGGTGTGTATGAAATTCCATATGGAGTTTATTCACAATAATATATTGGACTGACCAATTTTAGAATTAATATAAAAAATGAAGAACACATTTTAGCAGTTAGAAAAAAATCCACTTCATCAACTATTTATTCACACATAACATTAAGTAATCATGATGTCAGTTTTAATAAACCACACATTTTGGCAAAAATTAAACCAATATAACTAAATACTGCTAAGAGAAGCTATAGAAATTTTTAAAAAGACCAAGAGCATAAATGAAAAGTGTGAATTGAAGAAAAATTAACAATATATGTAAAAAGCTATTGGAGAATAAAATATTGTTTAAAACTTCTCAACTAATAGAATTTGAGAATAATGACAAAATAAAAAAGGAAAAAAATAACAATTTAAAACCTCATCATACACATTCTTATGATTTGAGAAAGAAGAAGCTATGAGGAAAGTACTTGTTATTGTACTGAAATGACAACTATTTTGGCTATTATATTTTTATTATATATATATATGTCCACAGATGGCGTCCTACCAAAAACACCGATCAAGCATATGTTTTGTTTACATAAACGTCAGAGTAGCATTCACTATCTCTAACTATAATTCCACTTTCAGATCATGATTTCAAGCTATTTGCTATTGGTAGGACGCCATCTGTGGACATAAATACAAGCGTTAGCAAGTTTTTTTAACTTGCATTTTTGTTTATCATATATATATATGAAGGTTGAAACCTCTAATTTTAATTTTATTTATTTTGTTGTAGAAATGTGATTGAAGTTTTTTTTAAAGATAAGGGTGAAGCAAAAATGACAGCTAAAAAACTAAAGAATGAGTAAAAGGGAAGAGTCCTCTCTTTACTTTATTAATGAATGTGATATGTAAGACTGATTCCAACTTAGTGATAGATATAATGAGGGTTTGGTATATTTGAAGTGATGGCACTTAAAGAGAAAGTATTGGATTATTTTTTACTCTTTATAGCAGAGTGAACAGGTTAATTCTATATTGGCAGAAAAACATTTTTTTAAAGCTAAGAAACTACCTTCCAAATTAAACTTAATTAGGAAATAAAGGTATTGGGGCTCTAGATATCAGAATTTTAATTTTTGGATAATCTGTTTATTTTTGCAGTGGAGAAGTTGGAAAGTTAATAATTGCTATGTTGTTTGAGTGTGAAATATGTGGCATGGGTATTGAGTGATTTTTTGAAAAAGGTGTTTTTGACAACTGGTAATATGTCTGTTGGGGTAATCCAAATAAAATTGCTGAAAGTCCTCTAAAACGTTTTAAATTTCTAAGTCACATTCACTGTTCTTTGGAGGTGGATTACAAAGGGAGAATGAAGTGAGAATCCATTGTTAATGGTGTGTTTTTGCAAGGTTCTAATATTCAATGCCATAGCCTTCTTCTCCTATATCAGTTTGGTGTATAACAAGTTTATTTTTATTTTTTTTGAAGCAGTGATGTGATTGATAATAGGTTTGTAATATGCTATTTTGGGGAATAATAAAATATTAGTGAGAGTGATTTTGGCATATGATGATAGTTAGATTTTAGATAAGAAATTGAATGTTTCAATAGATGCAAGTAGCATGTCTGAATTGAAATTCTCATTACATTTGCAGATTTGGGAAATCTAGAAAGTTATAAGGAAGTATGGTGAAGGTAGAGGGTATAGTGTTTTTAGTTAAGATGTTCCATGTAGTGATTTTTGAGGTTGAAATGGAGTTTGTATTGTCTTCAAGTATTGTTAATATAAGAGACACTATTTAAGAAGATAAAACAATGGCATGGACATTCATATAGGACTGTTGATTGTTAATGTAGATGTAAGATATTTTGTTTTTAATTGTTAATAGAAAAAGATTAATATAAATAATAAATAGTAAGGCAATAAGGGGGATCTTTGGGGGATGGAATTTTCAGAGTTGAAGCCAGATAGGACTTTTTCATTAAGATTTATTTAGATTTCTCTGTTTATGCAATTAATGAGAATATATAGTATATATATATAGGAATGTTGTGTGTTTATAGAATATATAGTATATATATATAGGAATGTTGTGTGTTTTTAGAACTTGGATCAGGTTTTCAATTAGGGCAGAGTTGAAGATAATGCAATGTCTAATTAAACAGCAAGTAGATCAGTTTTTTTGAAATGTCTCACTTGGTCTATATTTGTTTTTTAAAAGGATAATGACCGCTATTATGATTATTCTTTTTGTGGGTGTGAAATGAAAATTTGAAATTAATGGCAGAATGATGGATTGTATCTTATCTTTGATTATGAAATTTTGATTAAAATTGGAATCATGGAGATAGGGTGTAAATTATTTAGAGGAAGATTTTTTTCTTGAGAAAAGAAAGTTGAGGCAGATTATATTTGTTTGATTTGATAGAGTTTTGTTTAGATATATGATTGATTATATTTAATATTATGGGGATAGTAACACTGTTTAAATGAGTAAGTATGAATTTGGAAATTGCATGAGAACCAGGATATATGCTTTCTGGAAGCTAGTTGAGCTTGAGTATAATATTAATATTTGTAAATTTTGTGATTAGAATTACTGAATGCAAAAGGATGGATATTGGTGTAAGGTAAAAATGTAAGATTGAATTTTTGTCTTGAAATGATAAAATAGTAGAGGAAGTATTTGTTATCCTGTGAATGCTTGATTATTTTTTCCCATGAATTAATAATTTTTTCTCCTTTGTATATAAGAGATCACCATATATATATTCCCTGAACCAGAAACAAAGTTGAACAAAAAGATTTTTGCATATTTAGTTGAGAGCTATTTAGCAAGTAGTAATTGGATCTTTTTCTGTTGTTATTTAAGGTAAATAATAGAGGGGGTGGAGGCAGGGTCACAAGAAGTAACTTCATTTTTGCTATAACTTGCTTGAGGTTGCGGATGATTTTTTTTTTTGTATAGTACCTAACAGCCAAGTTAATAATATTGATGAAAGCAAATTAAGCTTCAATGTACTATAATGAATAATATTAAACTTTGAAGAGGTTGTATATTTCAGGAATAACTACCTTTGGTGTAAGGATTAATAATGAAATAGATATCTGGCAAGTCATAAGGGTTGCATATTCTGGAATATAAAATAAAAAAAATATTCTAAGTCAGCCCTCATTAAGTTTTTATTGATCAATGAACGTATTTGGAGATAAATTCAGAGAATGGCATATTGAAATCTCCATACTTTTGGTAGAGTAGGGTGTGAGAATAGAATTGCATTTAACTGAGAGATGATTTGGTGAATAAGTAAGGATTGGTTGTAAAGGTATAGATGGGTAATATTTATGATGAGAGCAGATTAATGGAAGGTAGAGATAATCATGTCTTTGTCAAAGTATAAGATTTTAAAGGATGTGAAGAGCATGGTGTGGTAGATTATAATGAACCAACCCTGCAGCAGATGTATTAGATGTGGAGAGTTGTAGGTAACCTAATTTTCTGAGATACTTTTATTTAGTTTTAATGAAGAACCAAATGTGAGGAGATAGGTACAATGGGGAATTAATGTCCCTTACATTAACTCCCTGTGATGTTGAGAGGCATTTGAAATCTTATAGTCAGTGGGATAGATTGAGCAATAAAAATTAAAATTTTAATAAAGTGTGTATACTTTGATGCCTATTTTATATATTCTTTTTGAGATGTAGTGGATTGTGATTATTTATTGCTGTAGCCTACTGTACTTAATAATGGAATTGTTAAAATTTGCTTTATTAAAGTCCATTTTGATGAATCTAATATTAATAATAATTAAGAGATGATGGCTTACTCATTTGTTTTTAAGATTCATTGTTTGAATTGAAATATCATTCTTTAGTTATTTGTTAGTTAAATTAGAGACTACTGGTTGTTTTTTTAAACTGATATTCATGTTTGTGGATCTCAACTTTCACGGAGCAATTTAGTTATTTTGGAGATGTGGTTGATACATTGCGTAGTGTTTGTTTAGCTAAGAGTTTGTCATTGGTTGTGTAAGAATCCTTATTTCCTGAAGTGCTGACTGAGATTGCTAATGTGAAGAAGGGATCTGTAGATCTAGTTTTAAATGGTGTTGTTAGTATTTTTGACTAAGCTAATATTTTGACTGGTTGTGATAGTTTTATTGTCTTTACTTTTCATTTCTTTCTATGAGATTTTAATTTTTGTAACGGTTTGAAAGTAATTTTTATTATGTGATGTCTGATTGTCATTTGTGGAGGGTGACGTTCATTTGAATTTACATTCTATTCACTGTTTGGTTTAGTCATCATTGATTCAGTAAGTATATTTGTTTTGTGCTCGGTTTGTAGATAAGATGGTCCTATTAAGGGTATTCTTTTTGTTTTGGAGATATTTGTATTTTCATCACTGGTTAATTGAGATTATATGTCTATAAATTTCAATTGGATGAGATATTCTGGCAGTACTTTGATACATTTGCATTAGTATAGATTTGGTATGATGCATTTTGTGCATTTTTAATTTGCAGAGTTTGCAGAATCTATCTGGACAGTTCTTAAGGAGATGGTTTTTGATTTTTACAGCGAAAACATTGTGGGAGAATGCTGAGTCAGTGGCATGATTGTTGGAGTGATATTTTTTATTAAAAGTAATATTAAATAATCCGGTATTTGTTAATATAAGCACACTAGCTTTCTTCTCTAGCATATATTGGAAATTGGATGTAGTTTCATATTTCCCTAGCAGTAATTAGTAAAGTCTCTTTTTTATTTGCTCTGTTAATGATACAAGACTACCTAGATTAATAAAGCATTATAATTTTCTACTGATTTTGGTGACATTTTTTTAAAAAAAACATTCCTTTTGAGTAAACTTTTGAGAAATATTGTGAAATTTGAATGTAGAATATCTATTATTGGATGGTCAAGAATCATTTTTCTTCATTAAGAAATTGTAATTATAAATTTATTTAACGCACATTGATTACGTAAGTAATATTTACTAAGGCAATAAACCTAAAGCTTGTGCGGTTGAAAATGCGAAAGTAGGGACTTCTACAAGTCATAACCACAAGCTTACCCATTAGAAGAAAAGAGGGGAACCCCTTCTTTACTTCAATCTACTTTCTAATGTATAATAGGAATCGTGGACTTAATCAGTGAAGTATTGAATAGCTTCACTCTCTCAGATCTAACCACTTCAGCTTCACCTATTTATATAGAAAGTAGGTTGAAGTAAAGAAGGGGTTTTCCTTTGGGGTTCCCCTCTTTTCTTCCAATGTGTAAGCTTGTGGTTAAGACTTGTAAAGGTCCCTACCTTCATATTTTCAACCGCACATGCTTTAGGTTTATTGTCTTAGTAAATATTACTTAAGAAATTGTATAACTCCTCCAATGGAAATTTAGTTATCGGAATATTAATATTATTAATGGTGACAAGTAGAGTTTTGCTATTATGAAATTTTTAAGATTTAAGAACTGGCAGTGAGATGATCAAGCAGTTTTTAATGTAGTCATTATGTTGTTCTCTAGTGATTTTGGATTGACAAGTTGGTCCATTAATAATAGTGAAAGGAGGAAGATTGGTAATATTTTCATATGACCAGTTTGTGTTTATTTTAGGTTCTGTAATGTTTTTTTAATGTTTTAGTGTATGAGTAATTTTTAATAGAAGTAGTATTTGTAAGTCGAGAGTAAAGTAAAATGGGCATACTATTATTTTTGATTTTTTTTTTTCATTGGATTCAGTTATGGCTGAATATGTAGTCATTTTTGTTTTAATTTGTTTAGCATTTCTAAGGCAAATATTAATTTGAGAAATATGAAAGTTTTGAACATTTTTCTCAACAATGGAAGTACTATTTTTAAAAGAAATAATTTTGGTTATAGTTGATGAAAACTCTTTGTATATGTTATCATTTTTATTAATTACATTTGAAAATTGATTATTATTATTAAAACAGGCAAAACTTTCTATATGTATTGATCTTGTGATGTTTATATCTATTATCATCTTTGGTAATTACATTTGGAGATTTACAAACAGCAACCTTTATAGTTTAATCTTTTACCAATTCCAGCATTAAGATCTTCTATGAGAATTTTAAAATATTTTTTGGTCTAATTAAAAGCATTATGTGCATCCATATAAAAATCTTCTTTATCATTGTAATGAGAATTTATTGAACCTAAACCTGAATTATCTTCATTTGGTATCTTCGATTATTTTTTATGACTAATATTCTAATGAGAATTTATTGAACCTAAACCTAAATTACCTTCATTTGGTATCTTCCATTATTTTTTATGACTAATATTCTTTCTAATATATTATCCATAGTTGTTGTTCTTTCATTTTTTAAACAAGGCAAAACTCTCTCCATACAGTAGTGCCACCCTGTGCCAAACAGAGTAATCAGTGGATGCCAGAAGGCTTGTGCATAAAATCCCTATCTAGTGCCTACTCATTCACTATCCCCAGACTAGTTTCTGGCTTGTGGCCTTCGTCAGTGAGGAGACTTGTGCTTCCAATATTTGTGCCTTTATAGTAAGGTACATGTTCATTTTCAAATTAATTGTCTCTTCAATTTTTCACTTAGTAAAATTCAAAAATTTTCCATTTATTGTTATACAATTCTTCCAATTTGTGCAACCTTCCTTACTTGAAAGTGATCTGAATAAAAAGTCATCATTTATTAATAGCCTGTCTTTACACTCGAGGAATTATTAGAATTTTTCAGCCTTTGACTGTCAACTATTATTGTTTTAATAGTAATAATAATAAGTCAGATGTCACATGACTTATATATAGCTTGCACTTACAAATATGTTACCAGTCTGGGGATGGGGACAATCCAAGATAAAAATGATTTGAATGCCTTCTCTTGTAGTAGCATTTATCATAAATAAATAAAAAAGCTTGTTTAGAGCTAATTAGCATGCTCTTAATTTTACATATTTGTAAGTGCAAGCTATATATAAGTCATGTGACATCTGACTTATCATTATTACTATTATTATTTTGCTGTTGGGGCTTTGGCTAAATTAAATGGCTAAGCCTACTAATATATGGAGTATCTGAATGAAGTTCAGGCCCATATGATTTTTTCAGTTGGAGAGTTGACTTGAAAGACATGTAGATGTCTAAAAGTTTCAGATGTTCTTCTAACAATTAACTTTTAGATAAATGCTTTGCTTGAATTGGTTTTTTTAATCTAATGTCCCAACTCCTCACCGAAGAGACCCATAGGTCGAAACCGGTCTGGGGATGGGGACAATCCAAGATAAAAATGATTTGAATGCCTTCTCTTGTAGTAGCATTTATCATAAATTAAAAAAAGCTTGTTTAAAGCTAATTAACATGCTCTTAATTTTACATTATTGTTTTAGCAGTTGATTTTAGTACTTTATGCTGGAATAAAAGTCATAATTTAGTTTTATCTGTAATGATTGTAAATATCATTCATTTTTAAAAAAGAGTTTGTTCTTCCAACACTCCTTCTACCATTGAGAAAATTCAACAGATATTTTAGTGGAAAACTATTGGGCAACTGAGAAGAAAGACTGTAGTGGTTTTTAATCTTAAACTCAGTAGCAAAAAGTCAATGAATTCATTATGTTAGCTCAGGGGTCCCCAACTTTATGCCTGTGGGCACCATGGCACCTGCAGACCATTTTACATGTGCCAGCCACTATCCAAACATGATAAAAAAATTATTTTTTCTGATACAAATAAATTTAATTTTTAAAATTTCTTATAAATTATTGTATTATATTGTAATCAAATTGTAGGGCATACTATACTTTTGCAGCATGAAAATATAAACGTTAATTATATGTTAAAATTTTATTTTTGAAATAAATATTTTTTTGTACATTATGTGTATTATTAACAATATCCAATTAAAAATTTACATTGAAAAAATAAATGGTGCCCGCCACCTGGTCGGTATTATAGAATGTGCTCTTAAGTGCAAAAAGGTTGGGGACCCTTGTGTTAGCTGATATGAGCAGCTTGTCCATGTTGATTTGCTGTATAAATAATCACAGAATAATAACAACTACAACAACAAGAAAATGTGCAATGGGCATTAATTGGCCAGCAAGGAGTATGTGATTGTAGTATAATGCAGCCTTCATCACTGGTGAAAAAGTTGTTGTTTCTAAGATCTTATGAGTATTTTAGTTTTATATATCAAAATATTGATGTTATTTTGGAAGCTTTTAACATAAAAATAATATCTGTGTTAGAATATTTTTTTATTTATTTAATAGCATAATGTTTGACTTTTTTTAAAAAAGTAGATTTATCTAAGTGCATGTATTTGTTTTGCTTCTTTTTTTATGAGATGTATTTATCATTTTTTTAGTATATAGTTAAATTTTTTAATCTTTTTTTTTTTTGATTGTTTGTTTATTTTCAGATCAATGATTTGGATGTTTTGATAACCTTAGCTACTCACCTCCTATCTATCTGCCCCTGGCATTATCATATCCTGTTGATACCTGCATGTGAGTAATTCTGTTTATTTTTCTATTTATTGTCTTAAAAATCTTTTCTATTTGCAAGAATTGAAATTCTCCAAAATATAGGAATGCTTTCTCTAAGTAGTTCTACTAACAGTTGGAAAAACAAATGTAGAATTATTTTAAAGTATGACAGTAAATAAAAGAGAAGAAACAGCAAGATTAATTTATTGATTTTATGTTTAGTCAGTTTGAACTGTAAATAATTAAGAAAATAGAGAAATCACTAAAATTATTAATTAACTCTTAATGGTCATTTAGCTTGAACAAAAGTAAATTTCAGTGGTTTATTATAATACAGTATATGCATGTGCGTCTGTGTGCATATATACAATATGTTGGGAACAGAATTTATTGATTTGATAATATGAACAATGCGCAAATAGTACTATAAAAGAGTAAAAGTATCCTCTCATCTGTTGCCATGGCTGCATCACATATAAACCTTATTTTTAAAAAAATTCATACCACTAATATTCATAATCAATCTTAATTCACTTAGGATATTTGATTACTGGATAATAATATCTTGATATAATATTTACTGACCAAAATTGGATATTTCCAGCTACCTGAAAGAAAACCTCTAAACCTTTTTGTTTGTTTGAAAATTTTTTCAAAAATTTATTTGATCTAGATTCAAACCCTCTATATTTCAATCTACTTTATAATCTAATATTATTACAATCTACTAATAAGTTTTATTCTCATGTGTCATAGCATGAGCCAGGAAGCAAACCCGCTAATCCGGGACAACTACTTGTAAAGCAACTGTCGCTGACCTCTTGACCACTGCTTGACTCTAATAAGTTTTATTTGCTTTTTATTTTTTATGATGTTTCAAACAAAATCATGTCAACTATCTTTTATAAAATATATATATACAAATATGTAATTTGGCATCTTTATTTCTTTTATATAAGCAAGCTAATAACCTAAAATTTAAAACCATCTTCAAGTTTTGAATTCAAGATAACTTGCTTGTATAGTTATATAAATTTAATATGTCAGTAGTAACTACAGTATATATTTTAATGTTCTCAATGTTAGACTAATTGTAGTCAACTTTGACTTTTTGTCAAAAATACTATAAAACAAAACAAAGTGTCACATGTCTTTCTCTGCTTATTTTTAACATGTACCTTAAGTTAGACAATATACTTGTATTTAAATAGTTATTTATTTTATATTTCAATTGTCAGAATACCAAAATAAAATGTCAAAGATCATCTAACTTATTAATAGTCAAAATAAGAGTCATAGATCACATGACCCTATCTCTTAAGCTTGTAAGTTATAAACAATGAGGATTGCCAATTCCTCAACAAGCTTTGTGATAAATGCTTAGCCAGAGAACGCAAAATTTAAATAAAAGAAAGATAATAAAAAATATTTTTTTATGACTTTGTGTTTTCTTTTTAATGCAACTGCAGTGTTTCTTTAGAACATATATTTATTATTATAGTTTATGATGATAAAATTTATGAGTAGACTATTACTGAAATATAAAACAATTTACTCTGTATTGAAACTAAATGTATGCAAACATTATTTCATTACATTAAATCCATATTTAATTGCAAGTTGATTAGTTCAAACAATATCATTCAAATGCTACAATATTAATTATTGATTAATAATTATTTCCATAACTTAAACTCTATATCTAATTAGTTCGAAGGCTTACAGAAATGGTATTTGTCTGACATGTAGCATGTATTAGGCCGATTTTAGCATCTATGAACTTAAAAACAGTTTTAAAAAAATTCTTCAATGATTATTTTTTTGTTTTTAATAATTCCACTTAACTAGAACGTTTTTAATTAAATTAAAAACACAATTTCATTTTTTTTTTTGTTTTCTAATAACGATTAAAAGTGATTAATTTAAAAAACTTAATGGTTTAATTAGCTTTGAATTCTTAAATTAATTAACTGTTGGATCTCAGGATTATTTTGATAAATTACAAATTTGATGGGTTTTTTTTTTTTTTAATTTAAAAAATAATTTAATATTTTTAGTGAGCCCCTGATGATTTGCACTTCAAAGAATGTTAATAATAGCCCTGTACAGACATTATTAAGATAAAATTGTTTATCACTTTAGTTATATTCTCTTTTTTTAAAACATTCAGAATGAAAAAAAAGTTGCTTCTGATTTCGGCTTGTTTATTTTTATGAAATTAATATAATAATTTTATCAAAATAATAAATTAGCAATCCTAAACAGCCATTCTACACAAGACATTGTTCTTTTAGAACTTTTTTCCAAAAGTGTTGAGAATCATTTGAGAGGGGTCTAATAAATAGGAGCAAATACCTTTGTAATTTTTTTTTATTCATATGTCATAGCATCGGCCGGGAAGCGAACCCACAACAGTCTGCAACCAACTACTTGCTTGCAAGGCGGCTGCGATGACCTCTCGGCTAATTTATAATTGATATAATATTTTTGAAAGAGAGGAAAAGGAATGAAAATTACCTACAAGTTGTGAACTTGTTTCCTTTTTTAAAATTTCAACATATTTTAAAGTGTATTGAACATTTACATTTCTGATATAAAAAATTTATTTCCGTCATTTCTGCATGAACCAGTATAGAAATGATGAATTTTTTTATTATTAAAACAATGATTCCAGGTCTTTCATTTAGAAGATAAAAATAACAATAATGTGGATATGTTCTTCCATTTAAAATATGAATAATTAAAAATATGTACATCAATTCATATTTATGTGGGCCCATTATCATTATTTTAAAAAAAAAAAGCTTGTTAAAATGTTTTTAATGCCTGCCTTGCATCCCGTCCTTTCCTACTCCACAGACCTCTTTTTTTTTTTTTTTTAATAAATAAAAAAACGACACAAATCTTATTAAAACTTCATTTAATATGTGTTTTATTTATTGATTATATTCATAAAGTTAAAATTTTTATTGTATGTAAAAAAAAACAACAACTAAAAGTCAAAACTGTTTGGAAGATATTTTTTTAAATGCTTAGATGATTACAAACATTTTTAAATGTAAATAGCATATTTTTTATAGGTATAATAAACATCTCCACACTTCCCCAATTCTTTTTAAATTCATATAAATAAAGATGTAATAAAAGGCAAATGACCCCCAAGATGCATTTCGTGCTGAACCGGCACTCATCAGTTGGCCCAGGTCACTATCTCTCATATATATATATATTATATGCAAAGTATTTCTTTTATTATCTCATACATTATTTAATAAAAATAACAGATATAGTAAAATAAAACAATAGTTTAATTGATCAGCAGTTCATAAGGAGTTTGAATACAGAAAGTAATGGAGTTGGGTCATGATCCATGGACCCTGAATTCCAGGATCTTTCAGTCTGCTAGTACATTAAATCATACAGAAGCCACCCAATACATATATTATAATATTTATTTGCTAAATTGCTTAATAAAGATATCTAGAAAAGTATTTTCTTTCTATGTGTATGTAATGATTAGATCAATATTGTTATGAGCTTTGATTTTCAAAGCTATATTTCATTATTTAAAAAAGTCTTTATAAACTGAGTAAATATTATACCTGTGTGTTTGCTTATCATGGTTAGAAAACTGTATGAATTAAAATATTAGTTATCATTATTTTAAATGCTTTTATTTAGTTTAGAAACTCTGTTTATTTGTTTAGGTTAGATTTTGTAACTGACTTCTTTGAATATTTCTTTCAAATGGATTTCTTTCAAATTTTGTACATTTGTTAGAAATTGGTGACAATACAATATGATAATGAAATATTTCAAAGTTATCTAGTTGTTTTTCCAATCTAACAATGTTGGCAAGCTGAATTTTAATTGCAGTGGTATTGGTTCTGTAAGATTCAGAGATATATCTAATATGTTAGTGTACTTTTTTTAATAAAAAAAAAAGCTTGCACAAAAAGTGTTTATGGTAAATTGAAATGGAAATAAAAAAATCTTCATTACTCTTGATTGTAAAACTTCATCTTTTAAAAACTCTTCCATTCTAGACATAACAGTGTTGGAATCGATTTTTAATGCATGCAAATTTCCTTTCAAATATTACACAGACTGTATTTTTATTCTCCATTTTAAAATTGCAATAGGAATATAATGAAAAAGATCTGAATACTAAAAAGTTATAACTAATATATATATATAAAGTATTTTATAAATAATGCTTCTATTTAATGTGCACTAAAAAAACATTTCTTAAATTTGAATATGTACAATTCCAAAAAATATCTGAATACTAAAAAGTTAAAAATAATATATAATACTTTATATAATATTTTTATTTACTGTGCACTAAAAAGTCAAAAATATTTTTTTTGCAGCACAATTGTTGTTGCTTTTTTTTATTTAACTTGGAAAAAAGTCTAGGGTTTTACAACTACTAATTGAATTAATTAATTTCTGGATGTTGAATACTTTTATCTAAGTTAAATATAGGGGATTTGAACTCAGACTTTCAAGCTACTTCACTATCCATACTATCTCATACTACTGATATGCCTGACCACACACATGCAGAAAAGATAAATAATCACCAATATATGTATTTCGTGCTAAACCAGCACTCATCAGTTGTAATTGAAAAAAAATATTATTTCTGGCTTTTTAGTGCAAAGAAAATAAAAGTATTAGTGACCCATGCTTTTATTTCAAGTAAAATATAGAAACTTCAATTGTGGTTGAAGAAACAATTATATTTTACTTTTTAGTGTATAGTAAATAAAGACATTTAGTATAAAATATTTTTTATATATTGAAATTTTTTCACTTTTTTAAAATTAATTTTTATTTTTTGTTCATTTGTTGCATTGTGTGAATATTATTATTCTTTTAGAGATCCTTCTATCCACACTTAAACTCTGAAAGATTGAATTTAAACACTAGATGAGCATGCAGCACAAACACTCGGGTTTTTAAAAGTGCATAAACAAACTTTGTGGTATCATCACTCATTGTGCTATTCAGCACTAAATATACTTTCCTTAATATATTAAACTGCTTATTTTTGTAATAGGTAATTGTTATGTTTTTATGATGATGTATTTATCATAAAGAAATATAAAGTCTGAATGGCATATTTCTAGACATTTTTAATGTAATATCATTTTCTATGTGGTATTGAACTCAGTGATGATAATGATAGACTTGAGAACTAAAGTTTCCTAAATTAATTTCCAATGAAGTAAAAATAATAATAATAGCAGTTGAGACAGTAAAGTGAATTATTGATTGTGGCCACCTTTGTGACTTTTTGAGAATCTTTATCATAGGATTTAATGCAATTGTTCTCAACTACACTTAATTTATTAGAAGATTTGTAACTATTTCATCTTGTTTACAACTTTTTTGTGTGATTCTTTTATATCTTACTAACTCTAGTTGTTTTTCCTCACTATATATGCTTGTACATAATTGATAATGATTTATAATCATATATTAAAAGTGAATAATAATGATAAGATTATTATTCAAGCAATGATATTTATATTATACTTTAAATTATAATTTTATAATACAAACTGTATTATACAATACCAAATCCAGTTATTTTTCTGAGTTTTATGAACTATAGCTATAAATTCTCTGCAAGAATGGCACTTATAGTAAAAGCATTAGCAAAAAAATTTCTCAAACAATTGTTTAGCATTTTCACATATGATCATCTTACTGACACTATTATCTATCATTTGCTTTTGATCAATCCACATTAGCAAAATAGTTTCCCTTTTTGCATAATATTACAGTGTAAAGTGTTAACTCTAAAAATCCCTTTTATTATCTGTGTGCATCTCAATTAATCATTTCTTTAATGAGGTAAATTATTGATTTAACTAATATATTCACAATTTAAATCATCAATCAATTTACTAGTTTTTAATTTAGTCAAGCATTGATAGCTGAGAGGTCATCACAGCTGCCTTGCAAGCAAGTAGTTGGTTGCAGACGGTTGTGGATTCGCATCCCGGCCGATGCTATGACATAAAAAAATGTTTTTTTATTCAGCCTACATTTAACATTAATAATTGTATACATACAAAAATAATTTTAAAAAAATAATAAAGATTAATAAATTTGAGATAACATAGTAAGATTATATCTGACAAAGATGTCTGATGGTTCACTTAAAGCTGAAATTTTCTAAAGTTTTACATACATGGTTGTCATATCAGCTAATAGCACTTAATATAACATTAACTTTCAGACAGTGATATTCATCAATTTAGCTAGTTCATATTTAGTATTTAGATTTTTATCATATTGCAGCAACATTAATTAGCTTGCAAATTCTGCATTTATGCCCATGACTAGAATTATTATAGTATACAGGCCTAAAATAATACTTAAAAATATGTTCTATATTTTCGCTGCTAGAGACATTAGCAGTTTTATGTTTATGTCAATATTAATAAGCTTTCAAATTCTGTCTTTATTGCTTATAGCTAAAATTATTACTTTTATATATTTATGAAAATAAGCATTTATTTTATATAGAGCTATGTTTATAATTGTAATACATTTAAAATCAGGCTTCCCAAGCTATTGTGCATGCGCTTTTTATTACAAGTCTTAATAATAAATGAATATTTTTACTCCCAACACAAGATATAGTATTTATGAAAGAATAAAATGAATCCACTTATTCTTTCAAACCCAAATGCTTATATAAGGGCAAATCTTAAATACTGGATGTGAAAGTGTGAGGATAGACCATTCACTTTAAATTACTGTTTATGATATCTGAATGAATGACGTCGACAAAATTATCTAGAATTTACTAAACGTCATTCTCAAATGAAACTTAAACATATGTAAATAAGCATTTATTTTATACAGTGCTATGTTTATAATTGTAATACATTTAAAATCAGTCTTTCCAAGCTATTCATTTATTATTAACACTCATAATAAAAAGTGCATGCACAATAGCTTGGAAAGGCTGATTTTAAATGTATTACAATTATAAACATTGCACTATATAAAGTAAATGCTTATTTACATATGTTTAAGTTTCATTTGAGAGTGACATTTAGTAAAGTCTAGATAATTTTGTCGATGTCATTCATTCAGATATCATAGACAGTAATTTAAAGTGAGTAGTCTATCCTCACACTTTCACTTCCAGTACTTAAAATTTGCCCATATATAAGCATTTGGGTTTGAAAGAATAAGTGGATTCATTTTATTTTTTCATAAATACTATATCTCATGTTGGGAGTGAAAATATTCATTTATTATTAACAATCGTAATAAAAAGCGCATACACAATAGCTTGGAAAAGCTGATTTTAAATGTATTATATTTATGAAAATAATTTTAAAAAATATATAAATATATTTTTGCAGCTAGATGTAAAAAGGCAAGAAAATTAAAAAGCTTTATGTAACAGAGAAGTTTATTATTCTAGTGTTTATTGTATGTCTTTTATTTGTTTTTTGTTTTTTTTTAAAGTGTCATACCATTGGCCGGGGTGCAAACCCGCAACCCGGGCAACTGCCTGCAAGTGCAATGCAGTCGCGCTGATCTCTCAACCACCAATGCAAGACTTTTATTTGTTGCTTAAATCTTAATTTAGTGGGAAAGGGTTTTTACTATGTTGCTTATTTTGTCTGGAAGCCTTAAACACTAAAGTTACAATTTTATATGAAAAAAGTAATAGTAATAAAAGTAAATTATGAAATAGACATAGTTAATATTTATTACATTTTGTTTAAAATTAAACGACAATTAAACATCATCTTGCTTTTATTTGCTATAATTCTTTGCTTTCAAATTAAATGGCACATTCATGAAAAAATTAGCAACAAAATGAAGAGTATCTGTTTATTACTTAATTTTATAATAATTAGTAATAAAGTAGGTTGAAGTAAAGAAGGGTTCTCCTTTTTTTTCCAAGGCATAAACTTATGGTTAAGACCTGTAGAGGTCGCTACTATCACATTTTCACACGCACATTCCTAAAGTTACAGCCTTAGTAAATATTACTTACATAATCAATGTGCGTTTAAATAAATTTATAATAATTAGTAATCAAAAATTAGCAATATTTTTTAAGATTTTCACTTTTATAAATTAAAAATGACTCTCTTTTTCCGATTGTAACATAAATCGTAAGCAAAAGTTTATGCAATCACTTCAAAATTGAAATCACTTTTTTATTGTTGCTTTAATTCCTTATTTTAAGATTGATATTAAAAACATGTCTTATAATAATTCCCTCAGCAGTCAGAAATTTATTTCAATGGGATATACTTTCAATGCCCTGCTTGGACTAGTTTAATATTAAAATGGCAGACTCTAAAGTCAGAAATTTATTTCAATGGGATATACTTTCAATGCCCTGCTTGGACTAGTTTAATATTAAAATGGCAGACTCTAAAGTTCAAGGTTCATGGGTCATGGCTCAGTTTCCATATTTCCAATGATTAAACTGTGTATGAACTTCTGAGAAACAAACTATTTGATTATTTTATTTTTAACTTTCAATAATTTTTTATTTCTATTATGACTTTTACTTAAATTTTTAGAATTTTAAATGTAGTTTTTGTTTTTATTTGTTTACTGACATTATCAAAATCTGAATGGCAATCTCATATACTGAATTGCTTTTTCAAATGGCAGGTATTGGATACATTTTATTCATATTTGATCATTTTTAATTTTGCATTTAATATGTTAGGTTTAGAAAAAGTATTGTTGTCATTATGTACTCATAAAAAATGCAATAATCATATAGAAATAATTCATTTTATAAAACTGGAAATGGCCATTATGTTTTAAATCAGAATTTAGTACTGTTGTTACCAATGAGGATCCTCTACAGATTTAAACCTATGTTAAAAAATATTAATATATTTTTTGCTGTTTTTAAATACCACATTGAAAAAAAAAATCAAAAATGAATTTAAGGATTATTATTTATTAATAATTTATTGACTTCCTTTAATTTTTTTTGTAAAAAAAGTTTTCTTTAAAAATAATTTTATTCCAGAACATTTAATTAAATCTGATATTAATATAACTATAATCAATTCTAATAGCCTTTATGTTTAATTACAATTGCTGTTTTTAATTTGTATAATTATATTTTTATGTGCCCACAAAATATGTAATAATTATATACAAATATTTAATTTGATAAAACTGAAAATGGCCCTCATGATTTTAAATCCATTATTATTATTATTATTATTATTATTATTATTATTATTATTATTATTATTATTATTATTATTATTATTATTATTATTATTATTATTATTATTATTATTATTATTATTATTATTATTATTATTATTATCATCATCATCATCATTATCATTATTATTATTGAGTTTTCAAATCATGAAGAGATTTATGAATCAATGAAACTTTTCATCACATTGTTTTATAATTAACTAGTTGTATTATGCAAAACAGTGTTCTGCATTGTCGGATGAAAAAACGTATTGAAAAAAAAATACTCAAAAATGAATTTAAGGATTATTATTCATTAATAATTTATTAACTTCCCCTCTTTTTTAAAAAAAAAATGTTTTTTTTCTTTAAAAATAATTTTATTCCTGAACATTTAATTAAATTTGATATCATTATAACTATAATCATTTCAAATAGCCTTTATGTTGAATTACAATTGCTGTTATTAATTTATAGAAAAATATTTTTGAAATAAAATTGAAATTTGACAGTATTATTATTAAGTAAGTATTGATAATATTAATTCAGAAACGAATTCTTTAAAAATGAAATTCGAAATAATCATGAAAAATATTTAATATTAAATAGAATCAGTTGGAGCATGAATAAACTAAAATTAGAAATCAATTATTAATTCAGATCATTTCCTTTTTTTTTATTTCTATTGAAATGTAATTAAATTGGACACTCTGATCTGATGTAAATAAATTAAAAATTAATTATTAACTTTTTATTTGCAACAGAGTATTAGATTTTCTTTTATCTTTCTAAAGAAAGAACAAATTTGCAGTTAATTGAAATCTGAATTTAAAACAATTCCAATAAAACCGTTCTAAGAAACATGTATGTATTTTTTTTGTTGTTGTTGTTTTGTAACCTGCAATTTAATAATTGGGAATGAGTTTTTTTTTAATCACTGTAATGTGTGGACTATAAATCAAGTTGGATTTTTTTTTCTTACATAAAATTATGTAAATTATTTTTCAAGATTCTATATACAAAAATATCTAAGTACCTAAATATTAACGATCCAGAAGTCACATTTTTATTTATATTTCTCTTAAAATCTTTAATTTTTACATATCGTAAATCTATATATCCAACAAAATATATACTATGTTTTTTAATTCGTATTAAAATATTATCTCTCTTTCTTTTTCCTTCCCCATCTCTCCTTTTTAGTTCCCCCCCTCTCTCATTCTCCTATTTTTTTCTCTCTCTCTCTCTCTCTCTCTCTAGTAGTTTTTAATTTTTGTTTTGTTTTTTAAATTTATGTAACATTGAAATTGATGATTTATCTAATATTATTATAATTTTTTGTTGGTTTTTTTTGTTTCTTTTATTTCTATTTTTTTATTTATTATAATATTACTTTCCTTGGACAATGGAATAGAAGCCTCCATGTTTGTCATGTTAATTTGTTGATGTCACTTCTCAATTTGAAAAATCTCAATTAAATTTTTCTCACTTCCTCTAGTGTTTTTGATATTAGATATATTTTTTACTTTGTTTCTGATAGTTTTTATTACATGTATTGTCCAATGTTTAAGCACTATCTACTACTACTACTACTACTACTACTGCTGCTGCTGCTGCTGCTGCTTTTAAAACATTTTATTACTTTTTAAATATGGTTACATTGGTTATTATTAGGTGAATTTGAATTAATAACGAATATATGTATATAAATCATCATGAAGTATAAATTAAAGATATATAATTTGTTAATTATATATATAGATAGTTATATATATATTATCATTTTTATATAAAAATCAAATTGAGATACAATAAGTGAATGCAAAATTAATTGCATTTATCATGCTAAATACAAAAAGAAAAAAAAATTGGAAAAAAGGAAAAAAAAATGTAATAACATTTAAAAGGAAAGATTATCAATATTTATAGTGCTATGGAATAAATGGTAAATTATGGTACTGGAGATAAAGAAATTAGACTCTAAGTGGCTGCATACTGCTATTGCTGCTGCTGCTGTTACTGCTACTGCTTTTTAAAGGAAAATTTAGTAAACAGTCAAAAATGTTACATCAATGAGATTATATATAATTAGTTATATACAATTGGTTACAGACAAATACATTTGGTTACATACAATTGACAATATACATATCATTACACACAGATATATTTGATTAATCCTAATTAGTAGCATACAAATTGTTACATATATATATATATATACATTTTTAAATACAAATGCTTACATCAATAAATTGTGATACATAAATGTATAGCATAATTCTATAGTATCTTCAATTTTCTAATAAAAAAAATTTTATCAACAGAAAAACATTCAAAATTAATATTGCTACAAAGAATGGGGGGGGGGGGAAGAAGGACATATATAGTTATTTATAAAGTCAATTGATCTATCAAATAATTAAGTCTGATTGATCTTGTGGTATAAAATATATATATAAATAAATGACTTCATTGTATCGCAATTAGATATTTGTCACTGTCTCAATTGTTGGCACATTAAAGACCAGGTATTCTGAAAGATGTTTTGTGGAGCAAGTTTTCTGTCTTTTTTCCTAATAGTTTCCAGTTTAATCTAAAAGGTGCTATGAAGCCTTCTAGGATTATAGTTATATACAAAAATGCATCTAGTACACCATAATGCATACAAAATGAATATATTAGCTCTAATCCTTGCATAAATACCTATTGTGTAGTTTTTAAAAAGGTATGCAACAGCAGTTGATGAATTGTTAAAAATATTGGGAAGAACAGTGCATATATTATTAAAAACATGAAATCATAAAAAAGATGCTCTTGATTTTCAAAATTTTTTTTTACAGAGAGGGAAAATGCCATCATATTTGTACAAATTTCTTCTATATTTATTTTAAAAAAAAAAACATTATTGGATGTGATCCCAAATTAAGCTTAATTAGAAAGTCAAAGTATCTGGGCTCAAGTTTTCAGAATTTAAATCTTACAAGTTGTTGATTATTTAAGCTGAGTACGGGTTTATCTGGGTTCTTTAATGTTGATAGATTCATTAATTGTGTATTTGCCAATATTTATATGTATTTTTTGGTGAGCAGAATCAATAGATTTTGTGTGTTCAATATAGGTTTTATTAAATTAGCTTAATATCCAATAACAGAGAGTGGCCTATCTGTTGGTGTAATTTTTAGTGTAGTGTCAATGTGTATAAAAAGATTATCTAGTGCAGTAATCATATTAAAAGTCTTCAGAATTTGAAATATATTTATTGAGTAAAACCTCAGCCCATTATGGATTAACAGATTTTGAAGCTTTTTAATTAAGATAGATGCACAATGAGTAATTTGAGTAATTTAAGCAGTGAGTAGACTTCTGAAGTAAAGGCTTTTGCATAAAATAGGATGACTCTAGAATAAATGGAAAGTTATAATCATGATAGAGGATTAATAATTTTTTAAATTTTTTTCTATAAGTTGTTCTTGTATTTTTATTCTCATTCCAGTGCTAATAAGGTTAAAGGGAAAGCCAAGGAAAGAGACAGGACATCCTTTGAATTTAATTTGCAATATTTAACTGTATATATTATTTTCCATCCAAATGTTTTATCCATATTGAATTCTCATTTGCACTCCGTTGCATAGTTATCCAAAATTTGTAGTAACTTGGGAATATGTTTTTGAGATGATAAAAAAAAAGATACTATCATCTAGATAGGCTATGTATGAAATGCTAGTTTTAAATTCAGGTACTAATATTCCTGATACCAATTCATCAATCATTTTCAGAAGGGAATTTATATATGTTATGAAAAGTAAGGCACTAAGTGGGAAACCTTGGGGTATAGACAGTGAGGTTTAAATTCTGGAAAGTATTGATTATTCATTGTCACATGGATTTCTCAATTAATAATTGGTCACATGGATTTCTCAATTAATAAATTGATCAGTACATAGATTAAAGTTTAGGGGATAGTCAAGTTTACTAATAAGTTAATAAGTTGTTCTATTGATACCATATCAAATGCCTTTTTGATATCCAATTGAATAGCAATTGGGCCATACTTTTTTACTTTTCTTACTGTCTCAATAACAGACTTTTGCTGCCAATTCCAGTAGATGCTTTTTTTGTGCAAA
Organism: Epiperipatus broadwayi; assembly: GCA_028023455.1. Classification (NCBI taxonomy): domain Eukaryota; kingdom Metazoa; phylum Onychophora; class Udeonychophora; order Euonychophora; family Peripatidae; genus Epiperipatus; species Epiperipatus broadwayi. The sequence goes on from JAQFVV010012462.1 coordinate 6,080,256, forward strand.
CTCCATTTTAGTTATCGATTGTACATCAAAAGGTTCAAGCTTGTTCTTCATTACTGATTCAAATATCTTAATTCCAAGTGGACTCATGTATATTGAAGCAGAATCTGTTGCACACATTCAGCTTCACTCTCTAATAATGTTTGAAACCACCAAACATGGATTCAAACCTAACCATTTAATTATAGACCACCGGGGAGTGAAGGTATACCAATGCGCGTGGTTGTTTATGTATGTGTAAACTTTAAATTCATTTAACATTAATATGCATAAAAACAATTATATATTTTCATTACGGTAAACAATCGTGCGTATGTGTGTGTAACAGATCAATTTTAATAATTTAAAGCGTTGCATAATGTATATTTTATTTATACATGTATTTTCATAGAGAGAAAGTTCGAGAGGGAAACGTAAAATTAGTAAATAAAAGACTTACCGTCTTCCAAATTATAAAAGAAATTTGTTTTATTGTAATATAGATTGATTTAACGTCATGATTAGTTAACGTTGATTCCGCAGGTCTATTTTCAGCTTAAATTAGACCAAAACCAACTCTCGAACTTAATCTCATTTATAGTCCAAAATATGCTGTATCATTGTAGTTATTAAAACATCCGGGAATTACCCAGCGGCGGTGATAACAAGTATAAATACAACCACATTTTCTAACTAAGGAAGAGACATGTCATTTTTCTAACGCATTGTTATTATTATTATTATCATCATTATGATGATGATGATGATGTTTTAGCAATAAACTTTATTAATCCTTTGGGTTACATAGCTTTACATAACATTAATTGTAAAGGTTACATGTGCAATCATTGTAGCACAGGTTTTTATATGGATTAATTTCAAGGATTACAATAATCAGGTTTCAAGGTATATATATTTTTATAAATGCTGCTACTAGTTTTGATACAGAGATAGATATCAAGTTTAATTATTAAAATCTTAAAAAAAATAGTTCAATATAAAACTCAATATCATAGATAGATAGATAGATAGACAGACAGACAGACAGACAGACAGACAGACAGACAGACAGACAGACAGACAGACAGACAGGCAGGCAGGCAGGCAGGCAGGCAGGCAGGCAGGCAGGCAGGCAGGCAGGCAGGCAGGCAGGCAGGCAGGCAGGCAGGCAGGCAGGCAGGCAGGCAGGCAGGCAGGCAGGCAGGCAGGCAGGCAGGCAGGCAGGCAGGCAGGCAGGCAGGCAGGCAGGCAGGCAGGCAGGCAGGCAGGCAGGCAGGCAGGCAGGCAGGCAGGCAGGCAGGCAGGCAGGCAGGCAGGCAGGCAGGCAGGCAGGCAGGCAGGCAGGCAGGCAGGCAGGCAGGCAGGCAGGCAGGCAGGCAGGCAGGCAGGCAGGCAGGCAGGCAGGCAGGCAGGCAGGCAGGCAGGCAGGCAGGCAGGCAGGCAGGCAGGCAGGCAGGCAGGCAGGCAGGCAGGCAGGCAGGCAGGCAGGCAGGCAGGCAGGCAGGCAGGCAGGCAGGCAGGCAGGCAGGCAGGCAGGCAGGCAGGCAGGCAGGCAGGCAGGCAGGCAGGCAGGCAGGCAGGCAGGCAGGCAGGCAGGCAGGCAGGCAGGCAGGCAGGCAGGCAGGCAGGCAGGCAGGCAGGCAGGCAGGCAGGCAGGCAGGCAGGCAGGCAGGCAGGCAGGCAGGCAGGCAGGCAGGCAGGCAGGCAGGCAGGCAGGCAGGCAGGCAGGCAGGCAGGCAGGCAGGCAGGCAGGCAGGCAGGCAGGCAGGCAGGCAGGCAGGCAGGCAGGCAGGCAGGCAGGCAGGCAGGCAGGCAGGCAGGCAGGCAGGGCAGGCAGGCAGGCAGGCAGGCAGGCAGGCAGGCAGGCAGGCAGGCAGGCAGGCAGGCAGGCAGGCAGGCAGGCAGGCAGGCAGGCAGGCAGGCAGGCAGGCAGGCAGGCAGATAGATAGATAGATAGATAGATAGATAGATAGATAGATAGATAGATAGATAGATAGATATAACCTAAGTTTATAAAATTTGGCCTCATATTGAAAGTTATTTACAGTCATTAAATTAATCTTGATTATTATCTTTTTAATTGTTAATCTTGTAGTATACTCAGAAGATAACTTATAATTCATGCAGCATAAAACCAAGCTATGGGTGCTGTACAAAAAACAAAGTCAATTCAGAATAGAATTACATATGGTGACAGCTGGTAGATTGCAATAGATGGGGAATAAATTCTATAGTCTGATGGTTGATGGAGTTGAAGGCAGTTAGTGAAAGGGAGTTTTGTTGAGAGTAATGGATGGAATCATTGGATGCTATTCAATGTGGTATTTGTTAGATTATGACCTATTATAGATTCTATGGTTGTTTTAGTAGTGACTGGGTGGCAGCAAAAATATCTGGGGGTGCAGTATTGTTGTCTTAGGCCTTGATTTGTTGGAGCTTATTGATGAATGTAGCTGGGTGTCCCTTGGTGTTGTTGCCAATGGTGAAGATGCAGTGAGGGCACCAGAAGGCATACAGATAAAAAGTTATTGCACATGCTGTGTGGAGTATGTTAAGATTGAATTAGCTGTTGTATAGATGCAACTGGTCATCTGTATGTATTTAGCATGATAGTCCTGATTTGGTTGAGAGCTTGACATTTCTGAAAGAGATGTTGAATTTCTTCTGCTGCATGACATAAAGTGCAGCATGGATTTATATTTTTATATAGATGGTGATACTGGAGACAGAGTGATGTTGGCAATACATGTATATTAAGAGCTACTAGGAAATAAAATAAAAATTTGGTTCCAGGGACCATCTTTTGAAGGAGTGGAGTAGATGGTGGTTAGGGATTGAAAAGAAGAGAAATCTTTGTTGGCTTCTTGATATAGTATAGCATATGTTTGCCAGTATGTGTATTTATTAGTCATGGGGAAGGTTGATCAGTTGGATGCTGATAGGATTGATTGGTAAAGTATGGTGAAAAATGAAGCTGAAATAAGGAGAGGTATATCAGTAGAGATCACTTGTAATAGCAATTCTAGTGATGGGAACTTTTGAATAATTGATGCAATTGAATTTATGGCTTTTTGGACATAGAACACTTGGATTCTGTGGAAGCCCAGTTATTATTAATGGGTAGACAACTGAGAATCTTAGCTGAGATTGAAACTGTTCTTCTGCCCCATAGTAGCTTATTACAGAGGTAGGAAATGGCAGAATTAAACGATTTTGAAAATTTAATAAGAGGCAAATAATATGTAATCTTAATCATTATGAGTATATTAAAAAAGTGAATTTTAGCATAATGGGAGAGATAAACTTTGGAGAGGGAATTGATAATCCAAGTAGCATTTTCTTTAAGCTTGTTTTGTAAGGTGTTCTTTATTATAAGTGAGCCTATTTTCTTTAAGCTTGTTTTGTAAGGTGTTCTTTATTATAAGTGAGCCCATGTAAAATGGGAAGCCTAAGAAAGGGGTTGCCTTTCCCTGGAATATTTGAGTATATGTTTTGTTGGTGTATAGAAACAATGCTGCTGTTTTACTCATGTAAAATCTAAGCTTATATGTGGCTGAATATTGATTGAGGATGTTTTGCAATATGGTGAGAAGTTTATGAAATGGCAGGAAGACAGTGACATCATCTATGTATGTTATGCATGGAATGTATTGGGGAGTAAGTATTATTTGGATGCCTGAAAATGTTTGTGGTACATGCTTTAATATGGAATTTATAGAGGAGTGCACTAAGAAGTAAGCCTTGGGAAATGGGTTGTGTAGGGGTGTATGATGGTGAACTTTTCTCATTAAGAGTGATGTGTACTGCTCTGTAGTAAGTTGGTAATTAAATAAAACAGAGTACTTGGGAATGTTAATATTAGCTAGAATATCAATCAGAATTGGAATAAACACAGATTTTAATTGGAGCATATTTTTTCAGTCTTGAACCAAGTCCAAGACTGCTTTAACAGAGCAGCCTATATGGCAGAACAGCCTTTTTTGCAAACTGCATATTGGAAATTAGAGGAAGTAAGTGTGACTCTAGATGGTCATTTACAACTTTTTCCAATATCTTAATTCACAGTTGCCCCATGGAAATTGGATGAAGGTTGGGGCAGAGATTAAGCTGTTTTTAGTAAATGGTACAATTGACATTGGATATAAATCTTTGATGTCATATATCCTTTGGGATGGATAATTTTCCAGGTCACAAAGGTATAATACAGTAAAGTGCCTAAGATGGCAAAGACAAAAGCAGGGATACCATTGGAATTTGAGTGACATGAGTTATTTATAGTGGCAAGCTTGTCAGCAAATTGTATGGTTTGGAATGGGGTATTGGTATCAGGTGGCCCAAATAGGTCTGAAGGTGGTGTGAATGCATTGTGAATTTATAACTTCTGCTTGAAATATTGGTATATAGGATTAATCATGTTATAGCCTGCATACATATTACCATCAACTTGGAGTGCCATAGGAACTTTTAGTGTGGATGGATGTCCCAGAGCACAGTGAATATATCCCCAGGTCCATGTGTGTTGATGAGTAAGACAAATTCTTCTTTTCTTAATGGCAAGATATTCTTTAAATTGGTTGGTGGTTTTTTGATAACCCTGGGAAAGGGTGTGTAACTAACTGTTGGTGAGTATGGTGTGCAGGATTCATCAATGTAATCCATATATGCAACTCCTAATGCCAGAAGTTGGGAAAGTGGAGGTGAACTGCATATGAGATATTGGATATTAAATAATATTATATGTAAAAAGGTGAGGTATCTTTGGAATGGATCATGTTATATTTGTTTTAATTTCTGCATGATAGTATATGTTTCAGAGAATAAGAACTCTATGGCATATGAGGGTAGAAGAATCAAATGATTTTATGCAAATGAATGACTGTGATGTGTAGTTCATCAAGATTTAGGATCAGAGATTGTCCAGAGTGGTCAGAGAAAGGAGTATGATTAATGTCAAGTTGAATTAAATGATGTAAAATTGGTGAGTAAAAGCAAAGATCGATGAGTAAGGCATGCCACTTATTATGGAATGCAACAGAGTTGAAAGGCAAATAGCTTTGATCACTCATAAGTGGAAAGGTTATTAGATGAAGCCATTTTGACATGAATGTTTGATAAGCAAGCTAAAAAAACTCACATTAAAAAAGTTGCATAAGGTGAAGAGTTAATTGTCAAAATAATGGTTGAAATAACAGCATTACCAGAAGGGATATATATAAATATAATATTTAGTGTTGTAATACAGCTGTGAAATGTGGTGATTAAAAGATTTGGGTTTATGTAATTCTTGAAATGATGGGAATGGACAGCTGGGAGTGATAACAATACCAGTTCCCGCTGATGGTGAAGTTGTGTCCCTGGAGCAGGCACAGAAGCCTGTCTATTGAGGTAAGTAGCAGGGTCAATATGGGATCCATTGTATATTTTTATTTCAAGCAATCCAAGCACCTGAAATTGTATATTGCTTATCCATTTTTTTAATTGAAAAAGTTTAGACATTGAGTTGATACTTTGAACATTAAGTGCAATAATTTTTAGTTTCATTTATCAGGGGTTTTTCAGGTAATTAATTCTAGTCATCAGTTAGAGTGGGTGTACATTCATAATGTTTTCAGGAAGGTCTAGTTATATAATTATGAATTTATAATGGTGGTTGATCAGTAGCTAACAATGTTTTCAGTCCAGCTGTTGAGTGCATTTGTTGTTTATGAGAAGTAAGGATAGATTGAGTTTATGGAATCAGCTAAGGGGCATTCAGTTTGCATGAAAGTGTGACTGGTTTCTACAGAGTCTACATTCAGCATCAATAGATCAACCACATCTGTGTTTGGTTTTTTAAGTTGCCATGTTATTTTTTTTGGGGGGAGGGCATCCAGGCTTCTTTTTATTTCATTAGAAGTGTTGGGGAAAGAGATGTATGGTATAGGTGGTAGACAGAGAGAAATTGTCTCCATATGTGTTGAGGTTTTTGATCATTGATATGTGTATGATTGTAAGTAAGAATTTCTGGGGCAGTGTTAATTTTATTTGAGACAATGTTGGCTTCGGTTGTTGCATTGGGAAAGGTTTTGGAAACTATATTATCTGAGTCAGGGGTTATTTGTATATCAATTGATTTGGCATGATTATTATTATATGCCTCATGGAGTGTCAAATCAATAGGTAGTGGAGCAATATTGAGGGTGGATGAGTGAGTATAATAGGTAGTATGTGCATGGATAAACTCTGGGCTATTTATGAATGTAATCATGGAAAGATTTGCTATTGACTGTTCTTTGTTGACTTGGAAATTAGGGGTTTGGAAGTGAAGTTTGGAAATTAATATTGCACCACTAAATGACCCCACTGGTGACAGGAGTAGCACTGGGGTTTCAGTTTTCTGATATATAAGCATAGTTAGCTTCTTGGTCAAGGATTTGTGTTGAAATTATGTTTGGATCAATGTCATGGGCAGTTGTAATTTGAAATCATAGCTGTTACTAAGAATTGGTATAGGAGTATTCTTTAGATATATGGGGTATAAAACTATAACTTTGCCAAATGGTTGCTTCATATTTTGAAAATCTTGGTATATCCCAAATAGGTATTTTTGAGTATGCCTGTGATACAGTTGTAGTGATTTGGATCCACCGCAATTATGGCAAAGTTTTCAAGTGTTTTTGTGTTTGAAATCGGTCTCTCTGTGTGTCTGGAAGAACTCAATTATCAAATACATGGGTCAGCAATATATGCAATGGTATCCCACAGACTATGCAAGAATATAGCATTTAATAAGGTCTAGGAAATTTATATAGAGAAATGTTGATGTCTGTAGCAGATAGAATTATGGACATAGTAGAAAAAATCTTTTAAAAGTTGCAAATAATCCTCTTAGGATGGAATTGTTGAACCTATCATTGGTTATCATAAGAGCATCTGTGTTTCAAACTGTAGAGGTGGGGGGGTTGTGCTTCTTGGATATAGAGGTCCAGTTCTCTGATGTCACAAGGGATGTGTTTTTTTTATATCTTGGAGCTGACTTAGAAGTAGTTGAAATATTATTACTTGTGTTATTAATATCTATTGGATTATTATTACTTTTCCTAGAGATCTGTTGAGGGTTAATTTTAGTAACATTAGCATATGTTTGTATTATCTTTGAACTTTGGAACTCAGTATTAATGAAATTAGAAGTAGTTGAAATATTGTTTCTTTTCTTATTTATAACTATTGGATTATTATTACTTTTACTACAGATCTGGTGAGTATTGCTTTTAGCATCATTAGCATCTGTTTGAATTGTCTTTGACCTTTGGATCTCAGTGTTAATGAAATTATTGTCAGCCACTTGTCATGTTACAGCTCAGTTGCCATATTAGTTACCAAATATATCATTAGCCAAATTACTTATTTTGCAAAATTTGAATGCCTAACTTAAACAAATTTGATAAATGAGTTTTCAAGCAATTGAAGACAAAATTTTGTAATAAGTGATAACAATTTTGCCTTGCGAAATGAAAGCTTCAAATGAATTTTAAGCAAACAAAACTGGAGCTTTTTTACCTGGGTTGTTGATAGATGAACAACTGTGGAGCTATAATAATAATTATTGTTATTGTTGTAACACTTTAAAAAAGAAACCTGAATTAATTAAAGTAAGGCAAAGATTGGATTATAAGAATTTTAATATAAGAATTAAAATATCCCAGCACTTTATTATATAAAAATGTAGGAAAATATTTTAATTTTCATTACATTATATAAAATATAACAATATAAATATAGAAAAGCAGTTATCAAATGAATTATTCTCGTTATATTTCTCAGTTTGATTTATATTTTGAAAAAAAGTGACGATAGTATTAAATCAAATGGTGTAAACTGCTCATTGATGATTTATTCTATGGATATGGATATTCACTGCCGCAATGTAAATTTCAAAGCTGCATATCAAATGCAAAGAGAAGTGACAGTTGATGAAGCTATTACTCAATTTATGGTCATAGTAGCATGATGCAATACGAGAACTCAAAGCCTATAAAGATAAGATAAATAATACTACATTGCATTGACTCTAAACTACTAATTTCCATACCTCAAGCTTAACTCTATAATGAATTTAGTATTTCATTCACTTTTTTTATTTTATTGTATTATTTTATTTTGTATATAGTGTCTATTTTAGTAGTACTTTTTAATAAATTACAAACTGTATTGAAGTTCTTTATTATAATATTCAAATTATACTAATAATTGATCAATATTAACTACTTGTTATAAGGGATGTTATTAGGGATGACATATTCATTGCAAACCCCTGTATGGAAATACATTTTGAAGGTCTACTAGGAAAAATGAAAGATCAATAACCATCACATGATCACCATTTCTTATGCTTGCTTATAACTGTTATTAAAACAAGCAAAACTCTCTATACAATATTGCTACTCAGAGCAAGCCAGACTAATCAATTGATACCAGAAGGTTTGTGCATAAAATCTAGGTGCAGTGCTCTTAGATCCAAGGTTCCTCACTGATGAAGGCCACAAGCCAAACTAGTCTGGGGATATTGGATGAGTCAGCACTAGATGGGGATTTTATGCACAAGCCTTCTGACATCCATTGATTACTCTGGCTTGCTCTCAGTGGCAACACCGTATGGAGAGTTTTGCCTGTTTTAAAAATGAAATGTACAAATGTCTTTATTCTATGAAGTTTCAAGTGATGGATTACCTTAGGTAAGTATTATTATATACTAATTTTTTAGAAATTTTATGCTGAATCCAACTAACCTACTAACAAAAATATAATTTTAAGTTGTATTCATGGTAATTTTGAATTTATGAAATAATATGAAAATAATTGTTAGAAATATTAACTTTTATTCTTTTTTTTATTACTTTGAATATCAATGACTATATTTTTTCAGCTTAATTACATTTTTTGGTGTTTGATCTTTCAGACAATATATATTATGTCATTTTTTATTAATAAAAACTTAAAAGTTATGATAAAATTGTTGGCTTAGCATAATTTTTTAAATATTCAATATGGCTGATTTGCAAGCAAAGAGGATATGTCTGTTATCTCTTATTTTTTGTTTTCATATCCAAATTTACCTGCACCTATTTATTTTAGAAACATTTTTAATTGTAGTATTAAAATATTTAATGACAATGTTTGTTTGTTATATTTTGCTTATTTACGTAAAATATCTATATATGAAAACTTTTTCAAGTATAAACTTAAATACTCTGCATTTTGTGTCTACTTTTAAATTTAATAACTAATCTTAATACTTTAATTTTTAACATAATACATACCACTCTATTTGCTCTTCCAGCAACAACATTTATATGTTTAAAGTCACAAATGCAAAGAAAAAAGATAAGATATTTAAAGAATTTAGTCAAGCATTGGAGACCTAGTGGTTAGCATAGCTGCCTTCCAAGTAGGGTGGCCCGGGTTCGCTTCCAGGTCAACACATTTGACATATAAATAAAGATATTAAAGGAATTTTGTAATAATAACAATTTTTATTATTTATTTATTAAACAAATAATGTATATATAAAAGAGATAATAATTCCATACAAGTGGAACTTGTGCAACGAATAATTCATGAGTCATACACTAATCATCTAAAGCAAAATCATGCAGAGAATAACTACAAAGATTAATACAAACAATAAATTATAAATATAAAGAATCGATATAAAAATTAATTATACACATCGAATATATATATACACACACATTAATCAAGTAAAATACATATAAATGTTAAAACAACAATAATAATAATAAATGTGATTTTAAATAATCCAGTAACCAAAGTTCTAAATGTTTCTTGAATATATAAAAAGATAAATGGTCAACATCTGTTAAGTAGTCTTAGTAACAAAACAATTAAATAGTGTGAGACCATTGTAACTAAATTCATTGCCTAGGACTACTTTTCAAGTAAATACCTGGCAATGTCAATTCAAAATTTTTGGCGAAGTGAGTATTTGCAATTGATACTTTACAACTCTATAGATATATATCAATAATAATTCTATACCTACATAATTTAAATTAAGAACAAACAACACACAAAAATTAACATAGATATTATGCACACAAGTCAATCTAGGTCTACTAAAAATAATATGCATTATTATTATTAATTATAACAATGTTGCATGTCTACTTTTTAAACTAATTTCACATTTACTTTTTCAAAATTCATCAAATAAAACTATATTTTTGATTGTTTTTAAATTTAATTAAATACTTTTATGATGTAGTTGTTCTTGCAAATAATGCTTCAGAGCTGCAGGAAATGTTGCAGGAGTTATCAGATGAAAGTATGAAAGTAAGACTAAAGATAAATGTTAAAAAGAATAAAGTAATGTTTAATTGATTTGCTCAAAATATGAAAATAAAGATTGATTATGATGAATTAGAAGAAGTTAACAGATACAAATACCTTGGTCAGATTATTAATACAGATGGAAACATAATGGAGGAAATTAATCATAGAATTAAACTTGGTTGGAGTGCTTTTGGTAGAAATAACTTGATACTAAAAGGAAATATGTCTATGTGTTTGAAAATGAAGGTTTTTAACAAATGTGTTTTACCAGTTCTTACTTATGGATCTGAGACTTGGGCACTTAATAGAAGAGCAATACAGAGACTTCAGACCACTCAAAGAAGTATGGAGAGGTACATTGGGAGTAACAAGAAGAGATCGAAAATGCAATGTATGGCTAAGAGAACAAGCAGGTGTTACTGACATCATTGAAAAAATTAAAAAATTGAAGTAGAGTTGGGATGGACAATTGAAATTTTAAACTGGATTCCAAGAGATTGTAAAAGACCCAGAAAGAGACCACATGTGAGATGGATGGATGAAATAAGAACATGTGCAGGGGTGAAGTGGAGAAGAGAAGCTGAAGATCGGAGAATATGGATTGAACTTGGAGAGACCTTTGTCCTGCAGTGGATTGATAATGGTTGATAATGATGATGATTAGGACACCTTATTTATATCAATATATATTTTAATAATCCTATAGCTGTTTTCTCTTGGTAATTACAATATTTTATATTACATATATATATATTGATATGAAGATTTTCATAGGTAACAGATATAGATGATACATTTTGCATGTTCATCCTTGTATCATTTTGATTATAAATATGGAGACATCTCAGCTTGATCATACAAGTCATCAACTAGGTGATAAATAGGATATTATAGTGTTGGTTGTAGAGGCACTATAAACACTGATTTATAATAATGTTACAAGTTTCACCAATAGAAAAAAAACATGTATATAAAATTGAAAAATAAAATTAAAGTTATATAATTTCAGAGTAATAATTTTTAACAAAAAAATTACAAAATAGGAAGAAGTTTATATGTATCATCATTTTTATCGATACAATTTGATCTTTTTAATATTACAATGGCTTCTCTAATGTTACAATGGTAGATAGTGTCACATCTGGATAGGATCCTGGTATTAAAGAAATCAATATTCCATAGCATGGAATAAGAGTGCTAATGATGATGAGTGTTTCTTAACTGCATTAGCATGTTCATCTTTCCTAGTACTGAAATGATAATTGCACATTGTAATTTCTCAACATTGCAATTTTCTTGACCATATTATTACTTTACATTACCTTTCAAACATGTATTGTATATAAAATGGACAACATTACAAACAAACTTTTTATACTCCTATGGTATCACCTATCTCAGGAGTAATTGCTAATTTATTTATAGAAGATATAGTAACTCATACTTTAGAATCGGCATCTTTAAAATTTTTTATTTGTCCCAGATTGGATGTTGTCATTTGGCAACATGATAAAAATATATTATATCATTTTTTCTCACATTTAAATAATATCTATTCTTATATTAAATTTACAATGGAGACGGAGTCTGGTGGAGAACTTGCCTTTCTTAATGTACTCATCACCAGGAAACAAAAGAATCTATTATTTTCAGTTTTCAAAAAATTATACCCACAGACAGATACTTATAATTTTTATCACATTATCATCCAACTCTGATTTTTTCTGTAACCAAAACTCTTTTCACTAGAGCAGTTAATCTTTCAGATAAACCATATCTAAAAGAAGAATTAAATCATATAAATAGTATTTTATTAACTAATAGTTATAATAATAAAAGTATTCATCAAGCCTTAATTTAGGCCTAAAATAATCAAAATAAGGAACAAAAAGTAGAAACAACTCTTAGGATTTATGTTCCTTATATAAAAGGAACTACAAACAGTATTGAACGTATTCCAAAACACTACAATATAAAAACAGCATATATTACTTATCAAAAAAATTAGTAACATCATAACCAAGCCTTAAAATTCAATCCCCTTTGAGATTCATGGAGTTTTTAAATTTTCATGTGGCATTTGTAAAGCTTTTTATGTAGATGTGAGTAATTGCTGCATCAGTCGTAAAAGATATGAACATGCTAATGCTATTAAGCAACATTAATCTTAAGGTTTGATTGTTATAAGCAATACTTGTCATCAGCAGCACCCTTGCTTTATGCTGTGGATTCAGATCACAATATTGATTTCTCTAATACCTGGATCCTATCCGGATGTGTCACTCTCTATCAATGTAAGATCAGAGAAGCCATTAAAATATTAAGACCAAATTGTATCAACAAAAGTGATGAAACATGCGAAGTTCCTCCTATTCATAAAAGTTTTTTAAAAAACATATTACTCTGAAGATTTTCTGACTTATTTTATTTTTCAATTTTATATGCCTGTTTTCTTTACTGGTGGAACTTTAACTCCATTATAAATCAGTGATTGCAGCGTCAGTGCAACTATCTGTATAATATTCTATTCATCACCCAATTGATGACTTGTGTGATGAAGCAAATCTATAATCAAAATCATACGTGGATGAATCTGTTAATATATATATATATATATATATTGTCAGTTGAATGTTTGTTATGATTAGTTTTTTATCACAGCATGTTTAGAGTTTAGCTAACAGATTTGGTATCAATTTTCAGCCTCCTAACCTAACTTTTTCTATTATCATTTTTTAAAATAGCATCATGGATTTTAATGATACCAGAGAATTTGAGCCATGTATGAGTAATCATACCTTTTAACAGCAAGTTTCACTTCTACTACAATATTTAAGTCAGTTTCTTGAATTTTCAAATATGTGCAGATTTTTTTAATTCAAAATGCTTCTCTAGTTTCGAAAATGATTAGTAATAATCATTGGTGTATTTATCTGAAATGGATGGCGTCAAAGTTGTAAGTGGAGGGAGTTTGACAATGGTAAATGAAAGTGTAACAATTTACTCTAGATAAATACTTTGTATATAATCGAGATATATATGAGAGATGATGACCTGGACCAACTGATGAGTTCTGGTTCAGCACAAAATGCATCTTGGGGGTCGTTTGTCTTTTATTATATCTTTATTTATATGAATTTGAAAAGAATTGGGGAAGAGAGATGTTTATTATATCTATAGCTATATAGGACTGTTACTAAATCAGATAGTCTACATTTTACGATTTTATTTATGAACTGATCATATCATCCTTTAATAAAAGAATTGTGTATTTCAAAGCAAAGCCATACAATTCTAATCCCGGTATAATGATATGAGGTTAGAGAAGTCTTTGCCTTTCACTAATATATCTTGTAAAAAAGATACCTTTTTAATTGTTCCAATACCATGCTCAAATGATTCCAACAACCTCCTATAGATGAAGCATGAAAAGTAAAGTAATATTCACTAAGCTTATGAAATCTGGATAATAAGACTAAGTATTTTTCTATCTTTGTTTTAGTTTCTAGTTAAGAGTAATTAGATATCAGTTATGAATCACATGTCCAATGGCCAATATCATCCTAAACTTAAATGGAAGATGCAAAGTCTTTCAAGTTTATCACATTTTTATCCAGCTGAGATTTGAACCCTGATCATAAGCCTGGAATTTAAATATTATACATTATTATACTATGGAGTTTTTTCATGTATCTTGTAAATAATATTTAATCAGTTTTATAATAATAATGTTATCTAATATTACATGACCACCTCCTCTTATGCTTGTGTATAACTGTTATTAAAACAGGCCAATCTCACTATATATATTGCCACACACAGCAAGCTAGAGTAATCAATGGATGCCAGAAGACTTGTGCATAAAATCCCCATCTAGTGCCTACTCATCCAATATCCCCAGACTAGTTTCTGGCTTGTGTGGAGCCTTGGATCCACGGCCCCTCACTGATGAAGGCCACAAGCCAGAAACTAGTCTGGGGATATTGGATGAGTAGGCACTAGATGGGGATTTTATGCACAAGCCTTCTGGCATCCATTGATTACTCTAGTTTGCTGTGTGTGGCAATATATATTGTGAGTTTTGCTTGTTTTAATAATGTTATCTAATATTGTGAGTGAAAATAAATATACTTTTCCATTTTTGTAAGATATATTAAAGAATGTATGTTAAATGTGGTAATTATAATACTAAATGTGGAATAAAATACATCAGATTATATTGTTTTGAATTTATAAATATCTTTAATAAATTATTGGTAACAAATATTTTTTAATATTATTTAAATAACATACTCATAGATACCATATTTCAATATTTCCCTTATTTTTTCCTTAATTTTTTAAATTATCTCTTCAGTCTTTTTCAGAATCTTGGAAATAAATATATTTAAGAGATATACAGTATAATATTTTATGTGCTTAATTACATAATTTTTATTTTAATTAAATCAGTATTTATATTTAAAATAAAATATAATAATTAATTTTAAATACTGTGTATAAAATTATATACTTGTTATAATATATTTGTTATTTCTTGTTTCTGAAGGTGGCTCTAGGTTTAATCAAAGCACTGAAAGAGTATAAATAAAGCATTCAATAAATTATCAGTGTATTTAATTAAGTAAGCTTTTTATATACATCATAATGTTAAATTTTATTATTATATAAAGTCTATTATTAGTTTTCACAACTGCAAATAGAATGTCACATGGTTAGATAGCGAAATATATCTAAGCCTTCTATTTAAATGAATATTTTTATCTTAACATCCGAAATGTTTTTGCTATTAATATTGTATTCTTATTTTAGAATGGAACAAATATGTAATACATAAAGAGCCTGCTAATAGCTCTAAACAAGCTTATTTATTTATTTTTTAATGATAAATGCAACAAGAGAAAGTACCTGACGCCTTTCTCTATGATAGTTGCCATCCCCAGACCGGTTTTGAGCTATGGCTCTCTTCAGTGAGGAGCTAGGACACCAGGTACTTTCTCTTGTAGCATTTATCTTTTAAAAAATAAATAAATAAGCTTGTTTAGAGCTATTAGCAGGCTCTTTATATATTACATATTGGTAAAGCAAGCTATATTAGTCGTGTGAAATGGAACAAATAGTAAATATATAAATTTATATATATATATATATACATTTACTGCATTTACGTGGCTAAGTTTTTTTCTCATCAAATAAAAGAACTATCCTGTTTTAAAAAGTACGTGGCTTTGCAATGGATCACATATCTTTAAAAGATGGAAAAGAATAATTTACCTAGAACTTTTTTGTTCAGTTTTAAAACAAAATTTAATTTTAATGCAATTACACAATTATTATTTCTTCGTTTTTAGTTAATTTAAGACTAATAAGAGTTAATTCCTGAAAATTATTCAATAGAGAGAAATTGTTTTTTTCTCCATCACCTCTGCATATTGATAAATTTTAGTCCCATTAGTTAAAAATAAATCAATTTTGTATGCGTGGATAAAAAGAGTTTAGAGCTTTGATAGTAATATTGTTTATCTAACTCACAAAAAATAATGCAAAAAATTTAACTTCAATTAAATTTGAAGAATAAAGTATTGTTTTTATTTCTAATTTTAAACTAAAATAGACTTTAAAAAATACGCCCATATGTATAGTAACAATAAAATGAAATTGAATTAATCTTATATAATTTACTATAACAGTATTTATTTATATAATTAATGTTTTGTTTGTAAAATTTATTCCATTAACTACAATTTTGTTTTATTAGAAATAATTTTATATGTTTAATCGTTAAGACCATTTATCTGTACTATTTGGTAATCTTATTTATAAGGATAAAGAATCGGACGTATTCTGCCTTACTTTTTATGTAGGTATGGCATATGAGAATGTAAAATAAATATTATAACATTGGAAAATAATTATCCTGGGATACTACCAAGATAAAGTTTAACCTAAAATGTGATGATTTTACTTATGGGTCTGATTTAAATTATGTTACAGTCTTATAATATAATGGGCATGTATGCATATAACAACTATATTAATACTATTCATAATAAAATAAAAATACGTTTTTTCTCCAATTAATGCACACCATTATCACTCATCTTAAATTTTCATTACATAAAAACTGAATTGTGTTATAATTCCATCTTATATAAGGAAAATTAAATTTTAACTCTTCTAGTTCAACTCTGCCCTGATTTTTTAAGTCTTCCTTTCTTCTTGGCTCATATAGTTTTATTTATTTATTTCTGTTCATACTGCTAGTCAGTTTATATAAATTATAGGTTTGATGCATGTTGGGAGTAACAAGAAGAGATCAAAAACGCAATGTATGTGTAAGAGAACAAACAGATGTTACTGACCTCATTGTAAAAATTAAAAGATTGAAGTGGAGTTGGGCTGGACATATTGCTAGAAGAGATGATAATAAATGGACAATTGAAATCTTAAACTGGATTCCAAGAGATTGTAAAAGACCCAGAAAGAAACCACATGTGAGATGGATGGATGAAATAAGAAAGTGTGCAGGGGTGATGTGGAGAAGAGAAGCTAAAGATCGGAGAAGATGGTTTAAACTTGGAGAGACTTTCATCCTGCAGTGGATTGATAATGGTTGATGATGATAAGTTATGGATTATTCAGAAGAATAAACATACTTCAGACACTTTCAATTAAAGATAGAAATTTTATTAACAGTAAAATAAAATTAAATTAAAATATTAAATCTCACAACTAATGATAAGAAAAATTGAACTTCAAAGTTAAACAACCTATTTTTTGATGATTAATAGTAATTCAAAATTTTGATATAATTTGAGAATTCATGTTATTTATAAATAAAAAATGGAAAGATAGGTTGTTTGCAGATATAAATAACAATCATAATTTTATCTTATCTATGCTCCAGTTAAGATCTTACAATGTGATGTACATTTATTTCAGTTATATCTTTAAAAAAAAAATCGCTTGCATTTTTACCACAACTTATGATTTGTGGAAGTAATGTATCAACTTATATGTTATATATCTAAAGGCGAGAAACGAGACAATATTTAATTTTATTTACTTATGTCTTGCTGTCATCATGCTCATATATGTATGTTGATTGGAATAAGAATATTGTAGCCAATTTCCTGCATAATAATTTTGCCATCAAATGCCAGCATGTTGTATTGATGACTAAATGTTTACAATCATTTGGCATGTTTATCCCTTTTACAATTTTAACACTAATACATACATGAGGGGTCACATTGACCTTAGGTCAACATGGGTATGACAAGAATCTTGGCCTCAGGGTGGCCTTTGAGCATTCTATCATCAGATTTTCAATTGTATGGATGGTTGAAGAGTTGGAGTGTGGAATAGATTGAAGCCTGTCCATTAAAGTATGAAGATTGGCTTTAATATATATCTGAGCACTTATAGCATATATGTGTAGAGATGGTAATCTGGACCAATTGATGATTGCTGGTTTAGCATGAAATATATTGGTGATTATTTATCTTTTCAACATATATGTGTTCAAGTGTATCAGTGTTATGAGATAGGTGGATAGTGGTGGGTCATGCGAAAGTCTGTCCTCATATACCCTATATATTATATATATGTATATATATATATATGTGTGTGTGTGTAATTTCAAAACAGAAATAACTATTTCTTACTGAGTTATGTAGCATCAACATTTTCATAGTGTCAAAAACTTATGAAAAAATACAATGATACCCCATTCTGTCTTTGGGATCTCAAACTTAGTATTCGACTTGGATTTTAAATTATAATGTGAATTTGATCTATTGTTTTAATTTATGCACAGACTAAATATTCTGCAATCATCATTAATATATTCAAAGGATTAGTTTATTATAGTCAAAATAAGAATCATAGATCACATGACCCTATTTTCTTAAGCTTGTAAGTCTAAACAATGAGGATTGCCAATTCCTCAATAAGCTTTATGATAAATGCTTAGCCAGAAAAAGCATTTAAAATATCTCTGTCAGGACTCAACCATGGTCAGGGGTTGGGGGGGGGGGTTCCTGACAGAGATATTTTAAATGCTGGCTCAGGCTAAGCATTTATCACAAGACTTGTTGAGGAATTGGCAATCCTCATTGTTTATTAATCCATGGATTACTCTAGCTTGCTGTGTGTGGTAATATATATATATATATAGTGAGTTTTGCCTGTTTTAATTAAAAATTTATTTGAAAAAAATTACATTCTTAATTGATTAAGTTGAAATTGTTCAGTTTGTGGATAGAAAAAATTGGCAATATTTTGAAGGAAAAAAATAGGAATGCTACCTCTTACCATTATTAGTTTTATTTTTATATGAAAGAATGTGTTGAATATATTATAGTTAAATTTGCAGTAAGTTTCTGTATGAATATTTTAAAATTTTTATATATATTTATTTTATGTATTAAAATATTTGCCTTTATTCTTTTGGTCAGAATGATAATAGCTTTAAATTATTTTTCGATTGATTTGGAAACTAAAAATTTAATTCATGAAATAATAGACACAAAGCTAAGGATGTTATTTACTATTTTTATTAATCTTCATAGTGTATGACCATAAAACTAACTACATTATATTATAAATTTAACTTTTGATATCAGTTGCCATGATTTGCTACTTATTCTAATTATTTAAGAGGTTCTTGTATGTTGCAATTGTTGTCTTGGTTTCTCAGTTATCTACTAATTTTAAAATTTGACACTGTGAAAATTTTTATAGCAAGAATGTGCATGTCATTGGTAAATCCGTTTATATATGTTATTGTGGGAGACATATAAATTATCGCTCATTTTTAGAAACTCCTGAAACAATATGCTTATGAAATCATCTTTCAATTCATGGTATCCATTATGGAAGACTATATTATTGCTGAAATAGTCATTCTCATTTGTGAAACAGTTAAACATTTATTTGCAAACACACACGTATTTACAATACTTATCAATAGGAATTGTAAGAGAAGTATTCTTAATTTTTTTTTTTTTTTTACATTCATCATTTTGAAATGTTTAAACTTTGAGCTCAAAAGGGTTAATTTAAAATTAATTCTTGTCTTTTTTTGTTTAACATAATCCCTGTCAAGAATCAAATGCTTTATTTTTTTTCTCTTTCTTTGGTAAGAAAAATTGCATAAATTGGCTTAAAAATGAAAGATTGATAATATAAAGCATTTACATTCTTTGAAGGAAAATAAATGAAAGAAGATATGGCACGAAAAATACAGCCGAATCATTTACTCAAGCAGGGGAGGGAGGGAAGGTAAAGATATGAATTTAAAGATGAAATTAAATTTGAAAGATAGTATGACTAATAAAATTGAATGAATAAATTGATTTAATTTATAAAGTATTGTAATTCAAAATGTGTCAACTTGAGCTTTGGTGAAGGGCATGAAGGAATTAAATAGCTAATGGTATAGTTCAAATCAATAATGTTGTTATAAAATATTTTTATAAAGAGTTTTTGTAAACGTTCATAAATATAATTTCTACAATAACAATACAGTAGATTTAGTTTTAACGCATTCAGTTTACAATCAGAAGGTTTTCATATCCTAACTATTGGGGAAAAAATTATTGCTGCTCAAACAGTTATCTGAGTTTGGAGATAGTCTTTTGATATTGTAACCTGTACAGGTTGCATGGCTTCCATCTGAAATATGTAAAAACATCAATAACTATGATTGATAAAATCAAAAAATAAATAAATCAGCAGATGAATTTGAAAAGAAATTAATTTTTTGATATGAAAATTTTCTATGCTAAAATATTACCACTTCTACAATATAATAATTATAATAGCAAAATTAAATCTTTAATTAATATTCCAGTGTAAGTAATTTTCACCATCAACTCTACAATAAAACTGCAGAGCAGTGAAAAAATACAGTACTTAGAGGACTAAAGAAAATTAAAACAGGCAAAACTCACTATATGTATTTCCACACACAGCAAGCTAGAGTAATCAGTGCTTGCTGTGTGTGGCAATACATATAATGAGTTTTGCCTGTTTTAATAACAGTTATAAGCAAGCATAAGAAATGGTGATTATGTGATGTTTATTGACTAAAGAAAATACTGCATTATTTTTAGCTGACAATTTCATGTATATTTATACTTGTTCGGACATTAGATCTAAAATATCAACTCAAAACCAGCATTTATATGGTATTTAAGTTAGATAGCTGGATTTAAAGACATTTTCATGTCCAAAAATTTCAGTTACTATTTAAATACTACGTATGAAATAAGTGCTGGTTTTTGAGTTGATATTTTAGATCTAGTGTCCAAACATTCTAGTTCTACACTGACGTGAGCCATAATCTCGAAACCAGTTGATCTGGAGATGGGAAGGTTTTGGATAGAGATTTTAAATATTTTCTCATACTGCACTTATCAATTAAGAGCTTGTTTGAACCATTGGTATGCTCTCTGTATTACATTTTTGTAATTACAAGCTTATAAAAGTAATGTCACATTATATATGACTTGCTTTTTTGATTATTATAATTTGATCCTTAAGGCTTTGGCTATGCTGAGGCTATTAAAATATAGTAGATCTGAATTTAGTTCAGTCCCATATAGCTATTTAAGTTAGATAGCTGGATTTAAAGACATTTTCATGTCCAAAAATTTCAGAGTTTCTACTTGGGTATTATGCATGAAATAAGTGCTGGGTTTTGAGTTGATATTTTAGATCTATTGTCCAAATATTCTAGTTCTCCACTGACATGAGCCATAAGCTCGAAACCAGTTGGTCTGGAGATGGGAAGGTTCTGGATAGAGATTTTAAATATTTTCTCATACTGCACTTATCAATTAAGAGCTTGTTTGAGCTATTGGTAGCTCTCTGTATTACATTTTTATAAATACAAGCTTATAAAAGTAATGCCACATTATATATGACTTGCTTTTTTGTTTATTTATACTTGTTGCAAAATGATTTTTGAAATTTATCATATCAGTTACTTATTACTTACTGTCTTAATGATGTAGATTGTTTACTGAATTTTAATAACAAGATATAAAATGTGTTATAAATCTTTCATCTAATTGCAAAAGGCATAGAATTAGATCAGTGTTAGTAAATTTTAAAGTGGAATATTAATTTCATCTGATGTATACTTTAGTGTAATGGGATCTTCTGAAACATTGTTAATATAAATAAATCTAATATAGATGATGCCTGGACATTTATGAATTATTGGTGCTTAATTATGTTTTATACAATTTAAGTTGATCACTTTGTTTAATGCATTGTAATTGCCTTCATTTAATAATAATGGACAAATGTATATTTTTAATCTGCTGTTTTTGTTTTATTAAAAGTGTTTATAATATATAGGGTATATGAACACAAACTTTCACACGACCCACCACTCTCCACACTATCTCATTACACTGATACAATAGAGCATATATATATATGTGTGTGTGTGTATGTGTTCAAGCGTATCAGTGTTATGTGATATATGTGTTCAAGTGTATCAGTATTATGAGATAGTGTGGAGAGTGGTGGGTCGTGTGATAGTCTGTGCTCATATACCCTACATATTACATATGTAGACACAGGTATATAATAAGCCTGTGTGTTTCAGTTAAAAATGTTTATATGTTTGCAAATAATCTTGTTTATTTCTAAAACAAATATACTATAGTCTCTATATACACTGTTATTTGGTCAAATTCAGATAATGGAATTATGGATAATGGTAATCTCTGTACAATATATTTGTGTGATACGTTCACACAGAATTTACTTTCAAAATTAAAACTTTATTTACACATTAGAGTGGATACAAAAGCAATCAATGATAGGATAAAATTATGTCAATAAGAAAGTTTCAATGTATACATATAAATGTGGTATGCAAGCCATGTATATAGAAATATCAAAAGTTGTATTAGATCAGAATTTAATTTTTAAAATATACATATTTAGGCATCAACATAAATAATTAATAAAATATATATATAGACTAATGCAGTTATGAAAACGTTGTTTGAGTGACGATTCATTTACAAGTGTGCTGTAAAATTTTTGAATTTAATTTTATTTTTTTATTTACTACGATAACTCCATCGCTGAAATTTAATAAATTAAAAGCAATGCTAATTTTATATATTGGGGAAAACATTAAAAATATTTCAGTTTGATGTTATTTTGAAAATAGTGATTTATTTTTGACAAAAGTAGTCATTAATGTCAAGCGTTGGTGGTCGAGAAGTCAGCACAGCTGCCTTTCAAGCAGTTGTGCCGAGTTAGTGGGTTCGCTTCCCGGCCGATGCTATGACACATGAAAAAAAAAGGAAAAAAAAATAGTCAGTACTGAAAATGCAATAAGATTGTATTTAATATTTTCAATGCGTTTTGCAAATAATTGTCTTTAATTTACTGTTTTTTTAATTAATATGTTTATAAACACGAGTAATGATTCTGTAGATATGTAAAGACTATTGTATTGTTATCACTCATTACAACTCTCCATTGTTTTCTTTAAAGCTTTTTTTTTTAAAAAAAGAATAAATAATAACAATTACTTAAAAAAATTAACAATAACATATATTATAATATATAGAGTATATGAGCACAGACTTTCAGACGACCCATCACTCTCCACTCTATCTAATAACACTGATACACTCAAGCACATATATGCTGAAAAGATAAATAATCACCAATATTCGTATTCCATGCTAAACTAGCAATCATCAGTTGGTCCAGATTATCATCTCCCACACATATATAATATAAGTGCTCAGATATATATTAAGATAGACAATCTTCATACTTTAATGGACAGGCTCCAAATTATAGCTTTTTTTTTTTTTTCATTCATGTAGGGATATATTTTAACAATTATACTGTATATTTCAAATAATTAAATTACAAATTTTAAAAAAAAGAAAAGAAATAATAATCAATAAATAAATAAAATTTAAAATTATATAATTAACTTCATTTTTTAAATGTTATGCAAAAGATTTTGAAAAAAAGCTTTATTAATTCTCAAAATATTTTATTATGGCTTAAATACTTAAATTTACTTTCAAAATATCAAAGACTATACATATTGCTTCCCAATACTATTTTATTCAAATATGAACATTAATAAAAAGTAAAAACAGTATTCTTAAAATTCAGCTGAAAGATTTAACTTTTAAATGGAGCTTTTTTTTTTTTTTTTCAAAACAAAAAAAAATATGTCCCCCTGATTTTAAATATACATGCATAGTGTAAAAAGAAATAATGAATTTTATAAAAGAAAAAAAACTCAACATTTTATATATAGGGTATATGAGCACAGACTTTTGCACGACCCACCCACCACTTACCATTCTATTTCATATCACTGATACACTTGAACACATATATATCGAAAAGATAAATAATCACCAATATACGTATTTATGTCCTGTACACAAGGGGTCAGATTGACTTTATGTCAACATGGTTGTGACAAGAATCTCGGCCTCGGGGTGGCCTTTCAGCGTTCCATCAGCAGATTTTCAATTGGATGGACAGTTGAAGAATTGGAGTGTGGAGTGTATTGAAGCCTGTCCATTAAAGTATGAAGCTTGACTATCTCAATATATATCTGAGCACTTATTGCATATATGTGTAGAGATGATAATTTGGACCAACTGATGATTACTGGTTTAGCATGAAATACGTTTATTGATTATTTATCTTTTCGACATATATGTGTTCAAGTGTATCAGTGATATGCGATAGAGTGGTAAGTGGTGGGTCATGTGAAAGCATGTGCTCATATACCCTATATAATACATATATTGATACAGGTATATAATAAGCCTGTATTTCAGTTAAACATTTTATTATGTATATATAATTGTAGTGCTCTCTAATGCAAATTTATTATCATTGATTACTGGCTAATATAAAATAACACACTGATTTTTTTAGTGTATTTCTTAATATATATATATATGATAAACAAAAATATATATATATATATATATATATATATGATGTGGATATATTTATAACAATCAGATGCCATTGGATGCGTGATTCCATAGAAAAAATTGCTGAGCATCCAAATCCCAGGTATCCGGCAATTCAGTTCTATAAAGTTGCACAGAAACAGCAGTTTTAATCCCAGATTAAGACCTTAGATAATTTTTCCCTCATAGTTGTTTATGGAAGTCATCATAGCTGCATCACACGCATGCTTAAAAACACCTACTTTTGTTACTCCTATGATGACTTTCAAAAAGTGATGTAGCCATTTAGCAAAATCATCTTGTTTAAACCAATTTTATCAAAAAGATATCCCAGTAGTAATAACAACCAACAGTTTCCAGTTTAAACTCTAGCTTCACCAAAACCTTGGTCCCAACAATTTTTTTACCCAAGTACTTGACCAAGAAGCCACCCTGTGCCTCTACATCAATGCATAAAGCCCCAATATTATGCCTGTGTCAATCTGGGTTAACTTGTATTCAGTGCATAAAGCTAAAGAAATTGATGATAGAACCAGATGGCCACCAGGAAAAGCAGAAGACCCTCCAATTCCATCACAAAGGCAACAGTAGCACTAACAACAACTCTAAGTTATTTCCCACTGCTTCCATTTAATCCAGAATCCCCCCGTCATTGACTTTACCAACTCAAATCAACTAGATAACTAAACACAAAACATTTCCCCCACAAACTAGCCAATTCACTCACTAAAGTGAAAACCAGCATCACTGCAAGAATGTCAAGATTTTCCCTATGGAGATAACCAACCACTAGATCTATCAATGAATTCAAGCAACATTGTTAACAAAACTTCCTCACAGATTATGGACCAAATATCACTATGCCTTTCACCCATATCCACACCCCCATCCGCCTCCACTCTCCCTCCCAGAAAACAAAAGGAAAGACAGGTAGGCCCAAGAAAAACTAAGAAAGTAAGTGACCAAAAACAATGAACACACAGGACCCACCTATTAACAGTGAACTACTTAGCAATATCCCAACAACCCATGCATGTTAACCACACTCTAGCCAACTCTGCAATCTAGTTTCAGCAGGATCTTGAGTGTCAAATTGCCATGTGTGCAGAAGTTAATGCTCCCAAGCACATCAGCTCACTAAGCACAAATAACACCAGATTGGCCCTTTACTCCCATCTCCACACCTAGACACCTTATGTAGCCACTTTTATTACCCTTCCTATCTGGTGTACATCTTGTAATGTAAAAGTAAGAAATTTTTATGTATTGGTCATCTGGATTAACATTCATGTTGTTTTTATGTAATTTAGTATGTCACATTTAATAATACATTTAATACCCCTATGTATCCATCATATTTGTACCATTGCAGTATCAATAGTCATACATAACTAGATATAAAACACAATGTTAAAATTACTATATATAATAATCACTCAATTAGATTGTCAATTTAACTCAATGCATGACAAATGTCTAAATATACCTGGTAACTGCTTGTAAACATGTTCCATGTGAATTGTATAGCCTTTGTGTATCAACATATCCTGCAGTGCAAAATTAAAAAGTTGTATGAATTGTTTATTCAGACTAACATGCATGCTAATATTAGATAATTATGTTATGTCACATTTAATAGCCCTGTGTATTCATTATACTTGCACCATTGTATTATCATTAGCCATGCACAACCAGATGTAAAACACAATATGTTTAAAATTATTACATGTAACAATCACACAATTTGACTGTCAATTTAACTCAATGCATGGTAAATGTATGTGTCTGTGTAACCTGGCAACTGCTTGTAGACATGTTACATGTAAATCATGTAACCTTTGTGTATCAATAAGGATTATTGTTGAAATGCAATAATAATAGTGATGATGATGATAATAATGATAATGATACTGACAACAACAACAATACCATATTACTTCAAATATAGGGTGTGCTTTTTTCTAAATTCTGGATTTCTAAAAAAAGGGGTACATCTTAAATTTGAAACAAAAATTTTTATCATCTCATTTCTGTGGATTTTTGCTTTATGCTATACCTGCACGTAGTATTATGATAGTTACCTGTGTAGAATAGCATGTTAAATCTTTTTAACAAAAATATTTTTTTAATTAATTTCATAAATTGCTTTAACTCTCTCTCAAATTGTTACTTTTAACATTATTTTGATAATACTGACAATTTGATATTTGCATTTTGATTTTTAAAGAGAAACGAGTGTTTTAATCTTTTAACATTATTTTGCCAATGTTGACAATTCCAATAATTTCATGTTGTTTTTTAAAGTGAAAATGAATGGTTAGAATATTTTGACTTTTTTACACCTAACAAATCAATATACACAATGACATAAGAGTCTCCCTTCTAAGGCGCTGATTGGTTGTTTCTTGTTCTCTATGCAAGAGAGTGTCTGTCAAAGTTTTGTCAGTTTTGGTATTTTCATTTTGACTTTTTATTTTTATTTTAAAGTGAAATGAATGTTTTAGAATTTTTAAATATTATTTTGCTGATTTTATTATTATTTTAGTTTTGTTTTCATTTTAAAGTGAATATGAATGTTTTAGAGTTTTTTAACATTAATTTGTCAAGTTTTACCATTATTTCATAACAAATAACTTTTATAATTTTTTATAACTAACAAATCAATGAGATAAGAGTCTGCCTTCCAAGATGACGATTGTTTGTTTCTTGTTCTATGCACAAGAGAGCACCTCTCAAAATTTGACAGTTCTGAGATTTTCATTTTGATTTTAAAGTGAAATAAATGTTTTAGAATTTTTTAATGTCATTTCACCAATTTTACCATTATTTTATCGATATTTTTGTTTTTATTTTAAAATGAAAAAGAATGTTTTAGTCTTTTAACATTATTTTGCCAAATTTTACCATTTATTTTTTTTTACCTAATAAACTTTAGAATTTTTTTATAACTAACAAATCAATGTACACAATGAGATAAGAACCTGCTTTCCAGAGTGCTGATTGGTTGTTTCTTGTTCTGTACACAAGAAACTGCCTATCAAAATTTTGACAGTTCTGGGATTTTTGTTTTGATTTTAAAGTCAAATAAATGTTTTAGACTCTTATTAATATTATTTTGTTCATTTTACTTTTTTTTTTAAAAAAAGTTTTAGATGAATGATTTGTATTTTAATAGAAAATTTGTCTAAATTTCTTTTCTGGCTTAAAATTCTACTGTATCGTAAATTTGAGATACTTTTTTTCCAAATTTTGGATCCCTAAAAAGGGGGTGCATTTTAAATTTGGGGACATCTTAATATTTGAAGTAATATGGTAATATTATTATTATTATTATTATTATTATTATTATGATGATGATGATGATGGTGTTTCAAAGCAAACTTTATTGAGTATGAATGGATTACACCAAATAAGGTTACACTAGGGTTGCACATACTTATATGAAAAATTCTTTTTAATGTTGGTTTAGTTCTTGATTCTGAAAGTTATCTTGTTCAACCAAGTAAAAATTTATTGTTATGATGATTGCCCATTATGTGGCTGCACTAGCTTATCTCAAATTTTAAGAGTACTAATTGCAGTTCTTGTCATAATGCTGAGCACATTCTGAAGAGAGACCATGTTGCTGCAAAAATATCCTGTGTTGTAAGAATACTATCTCTATCTTTTAGTTTTTTTAGTTTGTTGTAGTAGGTGTTGGGTTGTCTTCTTGGATTGTTTCCAAATGTGAATATGCAATGGGTGCACCAGTATGAATATAATCTGAAGATGGATTTACATATTATTGGTATTGCTGGTTTTTTGTATGCATCTAGTACTTTACCTATTGTGGTACCATTTTGTCTATAGTTGTTTTGCATCATTAGTCATACTTTTTCTAGGGCTAGACAATCATGTAGGAAATGGGTTTGTGTTTCTTCCTCTTTGTGACATAGAATACTAGAATCTTTTGTACCGAATAAAGTATGTTGTTGGTAAGGCATTCAGGTTAAGTTTGATAATAAAGTCTAAAAAGTTTGGTTCCAAACATCATCTTTTGAAATTGTTTAACAATTGGCTATTATTATTCTCAATACTATGGGTTGGTTGTTCGCTGCTTGATCTGGAAACAATATGTGTATTTATTTGTGGTTTTTAGAGTTGTATTGTTCCTTATGGATTCACATATCTCAGGAAGAATAGATACATAGTTATATGTGGGGGGAGGCTGACCAGTTGGTGTAATTTCTATTACCACATCTCTGGAAAATATTTAAATATGGCTATAAGCAGGTTTACTGTTTTTGAGTGTGAAACACTGATATTACATATAGTTCAAGATCATTTCATTTTGTAGGGCAGTTTAGTTGTTTTTTAGAGATGGCTACTAGTTTTCTCTTTCATAGTAGCTTGTTGCATAGAGAGTTAATTACTATAGTAAATGATTTTGTGAAATTTTTTATTGGCAGATAGTAGATGATTTTTGTCATAATAAGTTGACTGTTTGATGATACTTTTGAGTAGATTGAAAGATAGGATTTGGAGAGTGATTCTTTCTACTTCTGTTTTAAGTTTTTTTTTTTTCATTTGATTCATGCCCAAAGGGAAACCGAGAAATGTAGATTTTTTTTTATATATCTGTATGTTTAATTTACTAGTAAATATTGCATACCACTGATTTATTGGTATTGATTTTAATAATAATAATCGTAATGATGATGATGATGATGATGATAATAATAATAATAATAATAATAATAGAGGGCGCTTTCGATCTTGGATAGCACAGATCTGGTAAACACGTTCCACATTAAAACCATTAAAAAGATTATAAAAACCATGGAAACAAAGTAAAAAAAATATATAACATCAAAAATTCTAATATTAAATTAATTGATATCAACTAACAGAAAAAATAAGCAGAATTTAATTGATAATTTTTAAATTGAAAACCAACTTCAACAAATTAACAACGCAAGAATGGAGGATCAAAGATCACATGATTTAATTAATGGGGGGGGTGCCAATGAAAG
Source organism: Epiperipatus broadwayi (assembly GCA_028023455.1). Lineage (NCBI taxonomy): Eukaryota > Metazoa > Onychophora > Udeonychophora > Euonychophora > Peripatidae > Epiperipatus > Epiperipatus broadwayi. The sequence continues at coordinate 6,109,570 of JAQFVV010012462.1, forward strand.
CTATAAAAAGAAAAAACCAACCAACATTTCCAGTCATGGTCAAAGGAAAAGAAAAAATGAATTCATTTATCCTAACAAAAAACAAAGTCAATTTAATTCATACATTAGCAAAGAGATAAAAAAAAAAGCAATGCAACCATCTCTCAAAAGATCAATCCCAGATATAGGAAACCAAGCAATAGTGACATAAATAATTTAGAAACTGAAAAACAGGAAAGTCAAGATCCACCAGAAATTGTTTGGAATGAAAAAAAATTTGAATATCACAACTGAATTATTCAATAAACCCATACCAAAACATCTCTTTGCAACATTCAAGAGATTTTTTCCCCCAAGTCCATGGTGTTGTCAGCAACAGACAGCAACATTTCATTATATAAATTCCCAAAAGAGTTGCTGGATGAGGCAATAAATAAATGGATTCTGGGACACAATACAACAGATTGCAGAACATCCCAATGATCAGTACCTAATACTGGAATTTTATGAAATCACACAAAGGGAGAGATTTCAAAGACAAGTCAAATCATTGGGTAACTTTGCACTGATCACTATAGACCAAAACTATCACAATACCATTTCAGGAATAATTAAGAACACATATCTGGGATACAAAGAACAAGACTTCCAAAGGATCATGGAACCATTTGGCAAGTTCATTATGTTCACAACAGTATACCGGAAAGACACACCAATACCAATTGCAAATAACACTTTTGAGTTCAAAATAAAACTGCATCCAGATACTGATCCAGATGATATACCAACACAAATCCTGGATCAGGAAGCAACTCACTCTATATATTAGAGGTATGAAACCACAGTGTTACTCATGTAAACAAAGGGGACATGTTACTGCATAATGTCCAAATCACCAGAACTTAACCAGAAATCAAAATGCACACACAAAAACAACAAAATATCAACACTAATATGAAAACCCAAGAAAAGATAGCCATTGCCAAGAATAGCAGTAAACAAACTACACAAAGAAATAACAATAACAAAAAAGCATAGATACCAAGCTTGGACCTTAGAGATTTGTTCACAGAAAGAACAAACAAAACTCCAAACCAAGAAACACGACCAAAGAGAAAGTAGAAGCCAAGCAAAAAATAACACAACTAAAACAAATATATATATATATCAAGAATTTGACTGTGCACATATCACACAGCATATTATTATCAATAAGACAGTCATAGAAATTATAGAGACACTCCTACTTCCAAGCAACCCTAGCAAAACAATGCAACTAACAAACCCAATCTGACCAGAAAGTAAGATAAATCCTGGGAGACCTACCAGAAAAAGATAGCAAAAAAAGTGAAGATAGATGATGGTAACCCTGATTCACCAATCATTGATTATATAAATGAGGTTTCAAGTTCAATGGAAATAATCGCAAATTTATTCGAAAATCAGTTAATAACCACAGAATCACAAACTGAAGAAGCACAAGACACACAAACACTCAATACAAAAACAAGCCAAGAAAACAGATCGAAAACAAATGGAAATAAAAGAAAACAGTGAAAATACACAATGTAAAGTTCCAAAACAACCATAAACAAAAATACAAACCAATCCCAGCTACACAGTTAATGAAAATTAAAATAGTAGTGCTGAATGTCAGAGGCATTAATTCAATAGCAAAAATATACCAGTTCAACAAATGGATTAGCATCATACAACCACAAATACTAGGACTTCTAGAAACAAAAATCTATAATGGATCACAAATTAATCCAGCCACATACCTAGACAACCAAGGTTTTTCCACATACTCCAGGGACACATCATCACCTTCAGCAGGCACAGGCATATTTATAGCCTCAAACTGCAATTTTTCAACCTTCAAAATTATTTACATTGACTCACATCTCCTAATCCCTACATTCCAGCATCAAATTATCACACTCAACATTATTTTTGTGTATGTAACCCCAGGTCCCAGCATAATAGCACATATAATTCAAACAATAAACTTTCAGCTCACAACCAGCCACAACCCAACAATATTAATGGGTGATTTCAACTTAAGCTATGAAAAATTCAATACAAAATGGTTACATCAATTAAACCTGCCACTCATGAGTGCTCAGGGTTTTGTTGTCACAGATTCAGTGATATTCTATAATCAATGGCATGCTACACGTATTGATCTATGCTACTACATACCAATGCTTCATCACTTAATCAACTTCCAATTCAATCCATGCCCATTTTCAGATCACGTTCCACAAACCATTACAATAAATTTCTCAGAGCTCCAACAAACATTCATTCATCTAAAAAAAAACAATCAGACTCCTACTCCCAACAACCACTACCAAATTCCTATTCTCAGAGAATTACATCATGCTAAATAAAATTAACATGTCACAAGATCCAATTCAAAAATACCAATCATTCATCAACATACTATCCTTCAACATACATCACATGACAAGATACCATCAGCCTCCCAATTAATGGCACTAACAGACAATCTCCACAAAAGAATCACCATCACCAGACCCATGCACAACACCTGACAATACATACAAAAACTAACAAAGCTACACTACAATTCATATAAACAATTAAAAGAATATCTTACCACACACAAAAAAGAAAAATATGCCTCACCCAAGAACACACATGGACATGCTGATGTATTCACTGGGCACTAGGCTATCCATTAACCAGAAAAGTGCCCATGGCAATTGAGATAAGCAACAATGTCTATGCAGGACATAATATGCTGGACCCCATATACCAACATTTTGAGCAAAAGCTCCACACATATAAACAATACACACCAATCAGTGATGAGTTTGGAATATCTGAAACAGTTATTCTTTTTCAGATCCAACAATTTGCTGAAAAGCTTAAAAAAATTCCCAACAGTTGCCACTCTGTAACCAATGCTATAATGGTATTTGTTTTTTCACATTTGAGTCAATTTACCACAGTGTACCTTTGCAAAACCTCGCTAATTTCCTTACACAAAAGATATACAATACTAGAGGACTATATCTAATAGCAATAGTGCCATTTAACAAAAAAACAACAGCCATTTTAAATCTCAACAAGCTTCAATCCATCTTCATGGGTCCACTGGGAATTAAATTATTGGAAAAGGTAGTCAAAGATAAAATAGAAACATACATACTGCCCCTGATATCAAACATGCAGTATGCAAAGAAGGGATCCTCCACCACACAGGCTGCACTTGTATTTAAAATGATACAAAGTGCAGTGCAGCAAGAGAAAAAGTATGCCCCAATTGCAATTCTACTGGATATACAGGCAGCATGTGATTCTGTTGCAATGGATGTCCTAATGAACAGGTTTGCAAATACAGCTATTCCACCCTACTATACATCATCACAAATCTCTTACTCAACCCAAGAGATACACCTCACACTTAGCAGCAGAAACACAACAGCATTTACTTCACACAATAAATTTCACAAGGATCCCCACTTAGTGCACTGTTGTTTATTCTATATATAAATCCACTCTTAAAACAGATTGAAAATGAATTGCCAGGGATGTTAATACCCCAAATTGCCCAATGTATTCCATGTATTGCATACATGGATGATGTGACAGTGTTTCTAACATCGTGTAAAGAAATCCCAGTATTAGAAAGAATACTACAAAATTACACAGACATGCACAAATTACAATTCAACCTAAGCAAAACATCAGCATGGTTCATCTATACTAACAAACCCTATACACAGCTATATCAAGGAAAACCTACTCCATTTCTTGGATTCCCATTTTACCTGGGAGTGCATGGAATGAGACAAACACTTCAAAATAAGCTCAAACAGAAAGCAACAAACATAGCCACATCTTTATCAAATGCATACTTATCTCTATATTCAAAAGTGCACCTATTTAACATACTCATAACAACAAGAATTGCATATTATTCTCTATTGTCAACTTTACAAAAAACTTTACAGCGGCCATATCATCACTCTGTAGCAAACTACTATGGGGTAGGAAAACTGTAGCCATTTCAATCAAACAACTCAGTCAACCAACTTATACAGAATGGTCTGGGGCTACACACAATACAAGTATTACACACACAAAAATAAACCTACTGGCAAAGATCACTGCATCGTTTCAACAGCTAGAAAGCCTCCTCAACATAATCCCTACAGATCATCCACCCCCGCATATGGATATCTAGTATCATTAGCACACTCAGCACAAATCAATGTCAGAACTACAACACTCACATTTGATATCAAATACACATACTGGCATGACATATGAGTTGATCAACCCAGCCACAAACAACCAGACCTTTAGCCCAATGCTGGGAGTAAACAACAAGCAACTCCTCAAAAACTTCAGAAAATGGTCAATGGAATCAAAGTTCTTTAACTTCTTGATCAAGCTAAATCTATTTGCACTACCAACATCCTATTTCTTACAATACTATCATCTTTGTAAAACAATAGATCCCTTCTGAAACCTATGCCATGCTGCTGAAGAAACACAACACATAGTTTACAATTGTGCAGCACTAAACACTACATGAAACAATATGCTAAATCTATATAGAACAAGACAAACTATACAACAGCTAAAAGATTTTACATGCAAGCAGACAACCCCTACAGCACAAGCAGTAATCTTTGGACTTTATGCATTTTGGGGCACCCAATGTATATTCAGTTTGGGAAATAATACCAGATGGCATCCACCAACATTTTACAACAAATAAATAACAGAGATGCAAAGATTGCACATCCAGATATCTATGCAGCCACCTGGTCACTATTAAAATTACAAGCTAATTTATAAGAGCATGCAAAACTAGTCATTATATAAGCCCAGCCTATTCAAACAAAACTGGCAATGAACAAGAAACTAAAAGGACAATATAAAATATGGATTCTCACATAGCTGAACAAATGAATAAAACTTTTGACCAATGTACAAAGTCAATAACACAACATTAATGAGAAATGGAAGGAGGGACACTAACTAACAACAAGATCAGAAATGAATATTAAAATTAAACAATGGTAGCAATAACAAAAATATCATATGTGAAAAAATCTACTATGGAAACTCAGGGTTTCTAAGGTATTGTAATTAATTAGATTAACTGATGTAGACCCCTATTCAACACATCCATCCCTATGTAATTAGCAATGAAAATCTCAATCAAACCAAATCTGTAAAAATCATCAAACCACTGTAGCTAAGGCATAAATATGTAAATATTATGTAACTTTTGTACATTATTGAAACAATAATAATAATAATGACAATAAAGGTAATGATGATGATGATGATGATGATAATAATAATAATAATAGTAACAGTAGCAGTAGTAGTAATAATAATAATAGTAATAGTAGTAATAACAGTAGCAATAATAATAATAATAATAATAATAATAACAACAACAACAATAATAATAATAATAATCATCATCATCATTTGGCACCTATTTCTTGTTTTGCAATATGCTTTCCAAATTTTACATGACTCCAATTATTCAAATTTTGCAATTTACATGCACATGTATTTCTTTCCTTGCATAAAAGTAAGTGATGACAGCAATTCCATCAAATCTAAGAGAATTTGTGATATGCTTCCTTTAAATGATAAAATGAAAATTGCTAATTGTAAAAAAATTGTATTCTGAATATTGACCACTTGTTTAAGATCAACCAATCATCTGTATGTGAAATAATAAAAAAGGAAACCAAATCCATATTTTTACCTTTTGTGCTATTGACACTATTAAGAAATTTTTTTAAAAAAACATCCGAAACAGGATTAAATTTTTAAGAAAATTATAAAATGGGATTTCAATTTCAGTAGATAATTTTATCTTGTATCAGAAAGCTTTAAGTCCGCATGAAAAGATTAGCAAATGATTTACTGCAAGGGATTCATTGCAAGCGGTAATGTTTATAAATATTTAGAAATCAATACAAACTTAAAAACATGAAAATCACTGCAGAAATTGTGTCTGTCAATAACAAGACCGCAATCATGATTTTTGTATAATTTTAAAGATTATTAACGCAATAATGATAGCAAGAATCTGATGCTTTTACATCAAGCATTTTCATAACAAGAATAAAAAAGTGGTACAGTAAATTGTAGACTGAACTCACCTGCAATACATATATATAAATATATTGCTCTCTAATGCATTATTTTAATCTTTTAAAAAAATTTTTTTATTAATAGTGTCTATTTGTATGCGTATAGTAATTTTTAAATGAAGTTGCATTTTATATGTGTGTATGTATTTAAAAATGTCTGTGTTCTGTCTCTATATTTGTGGGTGTGGGTGCTGTAAAATTTTTAACCTATATAGGATTGCATATCATTGCTTCATTGCACTAATATCATTAAACATATTCATTTATTATTCACTGAGTTTTTAATTTACGATATTACAGCGCAAAATCTTAGATTTACTAGACTGCAATTTTTTAGATGTTAACTTATACTAACATCTAGAAAATTGTGGTGTAGTAAATCTAAGATTTCATGCTGTAATATCCTAAATTAAAAACTCACTGAATAATAAATGAATATGTTTATATCTTCATGCTTTCAAGACAAGATGCTTAAGACTGGCTTATATATATATATAAAAAGTTAAGTAAAGAGAAGGGTGGTACCATCCTTTTCTTATCAAAATCTCTGTCATGTGTCAAGGCCTGATCGCTCTTCAGACTGCTGTTTAACATCTAATTGGTGGTCTGAGAAACAACAGTAGGCACATGTGAAAGACAACAATCTTTCAATTATTACTAATTTAATGATAACATGCGATTTAGACAAATAATATCATTAAACCAAATGTAGTAGTTATGGTTACATTAATCCATACTAAATTACTATATTAAATAATTAAAAACTGAACAAATGCTTAAAACTACGTAATTAGACTTGAAATTTTGAGGACTATTTCCTCACAGGTTCAAATTCTGTTAAATGTTCAGTAATATTTTTTCTGCCATACTACAAATTATTTAAGTTTTAGTGAATTATTTTCATTAAAAATAAAGTTATATACTTAATTTTTTCTCATAAAAGAATTGAAAAAAAGGATATAATAGTATTTATCAGAAGCAGACCAATATAAATTTTGGACAATTATATGTCTGCATATTTGAATATTCATAAAAAGTATCTCTGTATGTGAATAAAAGATAAAACAGTTAATAAATTATCCACTGTAGAAAAAAGACCTCACCAACAACTCTTCCTTATAAAGGAAAATTGAAAAGGAAGGCATTACTTAAAGATTTGCTAATTATCAGGTAATAAGAGCTCTTAATAGTTTTTCCTCTAATTAAGAATATGTAGATATTCATTTACTTACCAATATTGAATGATTAACCGTTTTGGCTTCAGTCACCTACCTGGAAAAAAAATTCTAAGCCTATTTGAAATTTGGAAAAAAAGAATTTTCAACTTTACTCAATTTACATTTAAATCCAAGTTTATATGCATGGCAAATGGATGCATTTATCATCTAGACCATAAAATTCTTTATATTTACATAAATATAACCCATTTAGAATATATAATAGGATATTAAAATGTGTAAAATTTAAAATTGATTGAAAGTTTGTTTTTATTAGCCATGCCTATTTTTGTATCAAAATATACATAGCTTTGGGTTGGTAATTTTAGATCTATTGTCTGAAACTACCCTAGCGCCTCTCTGAGAAGTGCCAAAGCACGAAACTATGGTCAGAGATTGGGGGGGGGGGGAGGGTCCTGACAGAGATATTTTAAATACTTTCTCTGGCTATTCATTTATCACAAAGCTTGTTGAGCAATTGCCAATGCTCATTCTTTATATCTTACAAGCTTAAGAGAATTGGATCATGTAATCTATGACTTATTTATAACTATTTATAGTCTCTCCCTTTTTATATAATAAGTGATGTTATATTGCTAAGACTACTAATATATAATATGGCTGAAGATCTCTCAGCCCCATATAGCTATTTGAGTTGGATAACTGGATTTGAAAGCATGTAGATGTCTGAAAATTTCAGATTTTCCACTCAATAGATAACTTTTAGATAAATGCTAGCTTTGGGTTGGTATTTTTAGATCTAATATCTGAAGCTTTCCTAGCACCTCTCTGAGGAGTGCCAAAGCACAAAACCATGGTCAGAGGTTGGGGAGTGGGTTCCTGACAGAGATATTTTAAATGCTTTCTCTGGCTAAGCATTTATCACAAAGCTTGTTGAGCAATTGGCAAGGCTCATCGTTTATATCTTACAAGCTTAAGACAATTGGGTCTGTGTCTCTTATTTTGACTATGTAGAATTTTGTTTGTAATTTCTGGTTTTTATCTAAAATTTTTGTAAAGGTCTTTCATCAAAATTTTATTTTAAAAAAATTAGAAAATAATTCTATTAAGAAAATAATTAATAAAATGTACTAATAAGATAAATTCTGGAAGAGAACTTATATGCGTGTATTCATGCATCTATATATGTAACCCAAAAGTCAAGGCTTGTGTCATGCAAATGAGTTTGCTAACTAAATCATATATATATATGGAAAGGTATGTTTAAGTAAAGTTTGAATATACCGTAAAGGAATTTTTAAATTATTTTTTTATTTAATAATTTGCCAATTTAAACACTTAAATGGATTTGATGATTATCTTTGTTATTCAATTAAATTCAGATGAAATGTTGAGCGGTGCTAAGAAATGTTCTTAAAATATAACAAGTAACTTGTTCAATCTCCCAAAAAAAATGTATTTGTCTTAGCTGATAAGATTTTTGTTTGGTTTTATGTTAACTACAATTTTAAATTGCATTATTAAAATGTGCTTACATTTTCTGCTGAGAGAAATTAATTATTCACCAAATGGTTGTATCAAATGAAGCTTAATATCACCGCTTTCTTTAACGGTAATGACAAGAATCTAAGATTACAAAGACTGTTGTATTAACAGTCTTCTAAACGAAATCATTAATGAATTTAAAATCAAAGTTTACATATAACTTGATAAAGTGAAGTTTTAAAGTTATTTAAATTAAGCAAACAATGTAAAAATAATTGATTTAAAAAAAAACTAGCTAGAAGCATATTGGACTGTTTTTATCATTAGTTGAAATTGTTAAATCCAAACTTTATTTATATGTTTCTAAATACATTTCGTCCGTCAGTAACAACGGACAGGTTACACAATGCTTTTTTATTTTCCATTTTTTTTCGACATAATATCAATCACTATCGAAAGCAAATCCATGTTTGTGTTTTGTTTCCTAATCCAAGAAAGCAACATAATAATATATTTTACTAATAGAATTAAAGCAAGAAAAAATGTTATGCAATCCGTTTTTTATTTATTTATTTATTATGAATCAATGCATAACCATGAGTTTATATTTGATTTTGATAGTGTTGGTTTTATGATGGAATGATGGAATAGGAATTAAGGCTATTGAATCAGCAGAGGTGAATATAAAATTACATCAATCTTGGGATGTCACATGATTTTAGATTTAGTTGAAATAAGATGGTAATAATTATGATTATGTAACTGAAAGTACTTCCTTAGTAAGTTTCATTACTTTATTGATTAATTAATTCATAAATCATAAAATATTTTATTATGCATATAGAGAGCGTACCAAAACCCCCACACACTCACTAATTTACAAAGGGTGTGATATGAAAAAATTTAAACTCTCTCTCCACCTCTTTCTCTCTCCAAACCTTGGGTTTGGGGCTTGGCCCCGTGGCGGGGGAGGGCTAGAATATTCCCACACCAAAACTAAAATTATAACAAAAAAAAAACAACCACTTCTTTAAATCTATTTTTATTAAAAACTGAATTTTTCGAACATGAAAAGTCTTTAAATCCAGCTATCTAACTTAAATAGCTATATGGGACTGAAATAAATTCAGATCTACCATATTATAATAGGCTCAGCATAGCCAAAGCCTTAAAGGTAAAATTATAATAATTAAAAAAGCAAGTCATATATAACGTGACTTTACTTTTAATGAGCTTGTAGTTATAAAATGCATATAGGAGGGTACCAATAGCTCAAACAAGCTCGTAATTAGCAAGGGTTGTTTTATGAAATATTTAAAATCTCTATCCAGAACACTCTTATCTCCAGACCATGGTTTCGGGCTTATGGCCCACGTCAGTGGAGAGCTAGAATATTCGGACACTAGACCTAAAATATTAACTCAAAAAACCAGCACTTATTTCAAACGTATATTTAAGAAGAAACTCTGAATTTTTCGGACATGAAAATGTCTTTAAATCCAGCTATCTAACTTAAATAGCTATATGGGACTGAAATAAATTCAGATCTACCATATTATAATAGGCTCAGCATAGCCAAAGCCTTAAAGGTAAAAATAATAAAAATCATATAAACTAAGGGGTTATGAGAATATTTAAAATCTCTAGAGCTAGAATATTCGGACTCAGACCTAAAATATTAACTCAAAAAAACCAGCACTTATTTCAAACGTATATTTAAGAAGAAACTCTGAATTTTTCGAACATGAAAATGTCTTTAAATCCAGCTATCTAACTTTTTTTGAGTTAATATTTTAGGTCTAGTGTCCGAATATTCTAGCTCTCCACTGACGTGAGCCATAAGCCCGAAACCATGGTCTGGAGATAAGAGTGTTCTGGATAGAGATTTTAAATATTTCTCATAACCGCACTTGCTAATTACGAGCTTGTTTGAGCTATTGGTACGCTCTCTATATGCATTTTTATAACTACAAGCTCATTAAAAGTAATGTCACGTTATATATGACTTGCTTTTTTAATTATTATATTAATATTTTATTATATATATATGTTCTCTCAAATGCAAAATTAATAAGAGAAAATAAAATAAAACTAGCAGTTCTCTGCAAAATAAAAACCATTTCAAGTCAACAGTAAAATTTTGCTCTAGACAAGATACACACTTTAAAACCAAAAAATAAATAATTTTATAATGAAATAAAGGAATCATGATTAAATAGATGATTTGTTTATTTTAACATATATAATTATGAAATAGAAAAAGTCTTGTATCAAACTCTAAATATAATAAGGATTGTAAACTCCTTAATTTGGAATTGTTACATTCAATGAGATGCTTTTTTATTATGTCATATTAAGAAAGACCAAGTTTATTATGTAAATATATATAAAATAATGCTCACATGATCACCATTTCCTATGCTTGCTTATAACATTGTCAAAACAGGCAAAACTCACTATATGTATTGCCACACCCAGCAAGCTAGAGTAATCAATGGATGCCAGAAGGCTTGTGCATAAAATCCCCATCTAGTGCCTGTTCATCCAATATCCCCAGACTAGTTTCTGGCTGTGGCCTTCATCAGTGAGGAGCCTTGGATCTGAGAACATTGCACCTAGATCTTAGGATCTAATGCATCTCTCCAGCAGCTACCTTTTATCTCTACTTGACTCATAATTTTGTAGTTAAGTGGAGATAAAAGGTGGCTGCTGGAGGGTTGCATTAGATCCTAAGATCTAGGTGCAGTGCTCTCAGATCCAAAGCTCCTCACTTATGAAGACTACAAGTCAGAAACTAGTCTGGGGATATTGGATGAGTAGGCAGTAGATGGGGATTTTATGCACAAGCCTGTGTGTGGCAATATTTATAGTGATTTTTGCCTGTTTAATATAAAATAATGCATATGTTCTCTTCAATTATTTATCTTGCTCATCAAATAAATTTTTTCACTTTTTGAAATTAAGCAGTAAAATAATGATCAATATTTCTGTAGTGTAACTTTCACTACACCATTCTCACATGGATAGAAACCAGTCCCTTCCTTGCATGAGAATGCTATAGTGAAAATTACACTATTGAAATATTATTCATTATTTGATAATCTCTAGTCTAATGAATGCCTAATAAAAATTATTAATATTCTTTCAGTAAATGATTTGTGTCAATGTTGTGAGGCACATTTGACACATCAAATAAACTGTAGTAATTTTCTATATATATATATACTGAACAGTGAGAAAGATATGTGTAAGAAATTGTGGTCTGGGCCAACTGATGAGTGCTGGTTCAGCATGAAATGCATGTCTTGGGGATCACAGATCTTTTTCACATGTCTTTGGTTATATGTTTATGATTACATCCCTTCACAGGGTGTTAAAAATGTATACAAACCAGGCCCTATCTTGCATGAGTGGTGTTGTAAAAATTACATCACAGTACTCATTATTAGATAATCTCGAATCTAATGAATGTCTAATAAAAATTATTAATAAGCAGTAAAATGTTTCTGACTGTCACTAAAGGCATATAATGGAAGATTTTCAATAACATTTAGAGTTCTTACCTGTCTGATAAAAAAAAAAGGAACATTAAACTTATTATAGTAGGTATAGTGAAAAAAAAAAAAAACCTACTACTATTACTGTACAATAAATGAAGAGAAGCAGTTTTTTGCATAGCAAAGTTTTTTAATTATTACCCCAATTATTTTGATGCTTAGTAACACTTTTTATATATACTTACGAATGCTCATATATTTATTGTTAATTAGTGAAAACGTTATTTTTGCTTTGCATGCATTCACATATTTCCTTGTCGTCTATATTTACATTTATAATCATATACACATACACATACATATGCGCGTACACGAGTGTATGCATGCAAAATCACTTTTATTGTAGTGGTTTATAAAATTAAATAACGCAAGAATATAATGGTGGGTACGTGCTTGTGTGTATATATAATTTGATTTGTTTTTAGTTGACGAGTTAACACTTTGAAATCATTGAAAAGAGTAATTGAGATTTACAATTATTCTTTTAAAAATGATTCTATTTACACAGTTCTAATGTAAACTTTAAACAGTTTTCAGCAGTAAAACTTTTCAATTTTAAATTACATTAAAATGAAGTGTTTAGCCATCGTTAGATAACATATTATTAAATAATTTAGTTTTTATCCAAGGTTCACTGAATTAGAATAGTTATCTTTGGAAAGATTTTCTAAAAAATGTTTTAACGCTAATTAGATTGGACCAATATGACCATGTCTTGGAACATTTTAGTGAGAACATTTTCATTAGTGATAATTTGAACATAGTGGTCAAACAGCTACACTTAGTTGGTGGAGGTAAATTTGTTGGAACCTTTACGTACAAAAGTATAATTATTATTGAGAAAAACTTCTTTCAAGTTGAGGTAATAACACTAAATTAGATTTTTTTTTAAAAAAAAGAAAAGAAAAAAAAATAAATTTATTTTGAAATTAAGTTGTTTTCAGTAAATAAATAGACATGGATTTTTATTTGTTGTTAACTATATACATAAATTTATTTGCTGACTATATTATTTATAAAAATAATAAAAGATTTTATAAAATAAATAATTAAGTGGATGTGTCTATAATTTATATGAAAAATATTACTTAGTCAATTTTCTAGTCAGTTTTTTAATGAACCAATAGGCAGGGTTCCATGAAGGAAATTGAAAAAGTTTTGAAAAGGTTAGATCTTTGTACATTACCTACTCAATCTTCTAGTCAGTTTTTTAATGAACCAATAGGCAGGGTTCCATGAAGGAAAATTGAAAAAGTTCTGAGAAAAGTTAGATCTTTGTACATTATTTAGTCAATCTTCTAGTCAGTCTTTTAATGAACCAATGGGCAGGGGTCCATGAAGGAAAATTGAAAAAGTTCTGAGAAAAGTTAGATCTTTGTACATTACTTAATCAATCTTCTAGTCAGTCTTTTAATGAACCAATAGGCAGGGTTTCATGAAGGAAAATTGAAAAAATTCTGAGAAAAGTTAGATCTTTGTACATTACTTAGTTAATCTTCTAGTCAGTCATTTAATGAATCAATAGGCAGGATTCCATGAAGGAAAATTGAAAAAAAATTGAGAAAAGTTAGATCCTTGTAAAGGATTTTTTTTCTGTGGTTAGTGTAAAGTCCTTGAAGGAATCACTTGGTTTGGCAGTAGAGCAGATTGTTTCAAGACAAAATTTACCATAGAATGTAGCATAGATTTAGCAGAAAACTTTGCTTACCATAATAGTGTTTCTATTAACAAATTGCCTATTTTTTATGATTGGGTTTGATCCTAATTTGATTGCTTTTTCTAAAAAAGACTTTTTTCTTTGCTAAAAAAAAGACATAATAATACTTAGTTCCTTATTCTAAAATTATAGGCAAATTTATGCAATTTTGATACTTTTAGGTCTTTGATATTGCAGAAATATCCAATCTCACCAATATATTCTCAGCCTTTCTAATGATTTTTTCCCATCAAATTTTTTTCATCATATTATCATGCATCTTTTTTTATATCCAATTATGTATTCTGCCTATATTAACTTCTATTTTTTTTTTTGTATGACTCATGTCAGTTTATATTATTTATTATATGCTGTTTACATCTTGGGGCATGCATGTTGGTGTTACACAGGCTAACATTATTCATTATCTTTTTTATATTTTATATAATTGGAAACTTAATTACAAAATATTCATTTATTATTTTAATGGATTTGAAAGTGGCCATTATCAGTTATGATCTTAAAATGCCAATAATAATTATATAAAAACAATAGTTATTTATTAGGTTTCTATTTTTATCTAGAAGTTTTTGTTAAATTCCTAGTTTCATAAAGTTAATTAAAGATTTAGCTAATGTGTTTACTTTTGATAGTTATTGACATTTTCTCAATGTCTCTGTTTTTTAGTATTAAATTATAAAACTAAATATATTATCCTTGAATATTATTAATTAACAGATGTCTTGCAAACACTTGACATCAACTAACAAAACTGTGGTGCTGAGCTTCATCTTTTTATTTCAATTCAAGTGAATTTTAAGAATTTTTTTTTTTTTTTCAAAAAATAATCCTTCATTATTAATAAAATTAGAATTTTATCTTCTAATTTATTCATTGTACTCATTTTATTATTTTTTTTTTCATTTTCTCTCTACATGATCCTGGCAGTCTTCCATTAGTTTTCATCCATTTTCTCAATTCTGTCATTCAAAATTATTCTCATCATATTTCTGTACCATATTTAAGACCACTAAATATTTTTTTCACTTCCCAATTCATCTCTTTGCCCTTTTCTTATTTATTTTAATGCATTGGTTTATATTTTATTCAACAGTAAAAATCTTTATAAATATTCATATTATTTCAGAAGATGTAATTTTCATATAACATACATCTGGTTATATTTTCTCTCCTCTCTCTTTATATATATGTAATATTATATTTAATGTTTTCTTGACTATATAATGTAAAAAAGTGTATTTCGGGTTAAATTGTGTATTATTTTGTATTACTTCTCAATGCTTTGATAAATAACATCCACCACTGTCAAAGTCAAGTTTTTTAAAACTTGACTTTAAAGATGGCAGATATTATTTCATAGAAGTACTTGGAAGTAATACAAAATAATGCATGGTTTAACCCAAAAAATACTTTATTTACATAAATTTATACACCCGCATGCAGGAAGTCTCCATTTAGCATGATCGATTAGCTTTGAAAAAATAGTATAATATCTAAATTCAAGAAGAATGGGGGCAATTTTTTATAGGAATAATAATAATGTTTAACTGGTACCATAACAAAATAAAATGTTGGTATTTAGTTTTAAACATTGACAAAAATACAACTCAAGTTCTATTAATGTGATAATCTCTATATAAATATTTATTTTGAAACAAAGATATAGATTAAATTTTACTTTTTTAGTTTACAATATAATTAATTACTGGATGTCACAATTTCAAAATGTCAAAGTTAAAATTTTCTAATCTAATATCACTTATTTCTTTTCAATTTTCATTACACAATAAATGGTGGTTTTACAATATTTGTTTTTTCAAAAAAAAAGATGATAATTTTTTTAACCTGTATTTAATTTACATGTCCATTTATAAGAAAAAAAAAAGAAATATGCCATTTTTTTAGCGAATTACTTTTGTTGATACTTTAGTATTGTATAATTTATAATAAAATTGTGTAGTATGTGCGAAAACATACTATATATACATGTTGAAAGTGACTCTATTATATAAGTGTGTGTGTGTTAAAATGCATATTATACACATTTACCTGTTGCCTGCAAATTTCAATAATTACAGCAAGGCTTGAAAACGAATAGTATAGATGCACTGTAGTAATAATAATAATAATAATAACAAATTAAAAAATTAAAAATTAAAATTTAGTTTTTACTTTGAATTCAGTTTTTTTTTTAAAAAAAATTGCTTATCTTTAATTTCGCTATTAGTACTTTATCTTTAATGAACTCACTTCTGCCACATTTTGAAGGCAAAATAAAATGAATTTGTTTTTCAATAAACATAGCAAAAAGTAGCGTATGATACATTATGTTGTATATAATTCATTTCTTACAAAAATGAAATTTCCAAGTTGGTAATATGACTTATATATATATGATCACTAGATGGAGCTTACCAATAGCTCAAATCAAGCTTTATTTTATAAGTGCTGAAACAGAAAGAATTCAAAATCTCAATCAGAAAGTTCCTATCTCCAGACTAATTGTTTTCAAGCTTATGGCTCACCTCAGTGGAGCACTGGGACTCCAGAAACTAGATCTAAAATACTAACTCAAAAGTCAGCACGTATAAAACACATTACTGTCAATTTAAAAGCCTGAACTTTTCAGACACTTAAATGTCTTCAAATCCAGCTTTACAAAACAGATAGCTATATGGGTCTGAATTCAGTTCAGTTTCACCATATAGTAATAGCCTCTGCAATATTGCATCACAAAAGCCTTCAAACGTACACTTATAATAATTAATAAAACAAGTCATAAATTTTGTAACTTGCTTTTAAGCTTGCATTTAAATGATTACTAGATGGAGCTTACCAATAGCTCAAATCAAGCTTTATTTTGTAAGTGCTGACTTTTGAGTTAGTATTTTAGATTTAGTTTCTGGAATCCCAGTGCTCCACCGAGGTTATCCATAAGCTCGAAACCAATTGGTCTGGAGATAGGGACTTTCCAATAGAGATTTTGAATTCTTTCTCTTTTGGCACTTATAAAATAAAGCTTGATTAGAGCTATTGGTGAGCTCCATCTAGTGATCATTTAAATCAAGCTTAAAAGCAAGTTATGATATTTATGACTTGTTTTATTAATTATTATATATATAGATAATCTTATAATTGAATATTTATAAATACAGTAATTAGATATATGTAAATTATAATTTTAAAAATTGTATCCACTTAGGAGCATTGCAAATTGAAAAAATTAACAACAAAAGGAAAATAAAGGAAGCTATGCTAATATACAAATACAAACAAGACTTAATTAACAGACAGGCAGCAAACATTAAGATCACAGAATTGTGGGAAAATTAGCCTTTCAAAGTATTAGTTGACAAAGACTATGAGGATAGTCGAAAGCACTCCTAAGTAGATAAAAATTTTAAAGTTATACTTTACATATATCTAATTACTGTATTTATAAATATTCAATTGTAAGATTACCTATATTTATTTGAAGAAATACAGACATCAAATTATAATATTATTATATATATATATGTTGATACGGAGATTTTCATAAGTTAAAGATATTTAAAAACATTTTTTTGACTTTTATTTTTTAAATTTTATGTAATTTTTTTTCTGCAGGTGGAACTTTAACATTAATGTTGTTATAAACCAGTGATCATGCACCATAGAGACCAACCTTAAAATATTATACTTATCATGCACTTGATAGCTTGTGTAACCAAGTTGAAATGTTGGTATATTAATTATAAAAAAGCATACATAGATGAACCTGAAACGTATATCATATATAATTAAAGTTATATTTAAAACATTTTTAAAAGAGAAAAATTGAAAATTATTGTATGAAGATTTTAAAATCATTTGTTATATACTTTTAGAGTTTGTAGAATATTAATAAGTACATTTTTGTGATGTGTTGAAATGTCTTGATAATTTATTTCAAATTTATTCTTGAAAAAGTAAAATCACTTTTAATTATAAAATTAAAATTATTAGTTATTAATAATTACATTTTTAAATATTAGTTTATAAAAGAAATTGGTCATCTAAATATATATGTATATATTTTTGTGCATGTAATGTATGCATATGTGTATGAATTGGCCAACTTGTTACATATATTTGCTCTTTCATCTTATTAATACTATTATTAAATAAACAGCTGGAAAAAAAATTACATAATTAATATTATTTTGTTAGAAAAGAAGAAAACCCTTAATGGATATCTTTTGCCTAAATCTGGGATTTCAATGAAGCAACAAAATGTTCTAATTTTTATAATAAAAAAAAGGCTCTTATTAATAATGAACTACAAGTGCCCAAAATATATTGTTTTATTCAAAATTTTATGCAGAATAATTTAAAATAGAAAAAAATATTTTATTTTAATACCAAAATTAACAGTTTATAAATAAATTTAAAATTACCAACTTTAAAAATATTTAAATTCTTTATTTACTTTTATTGTTGTTGTTTTTTTTTTTTGGGGGGGGGGGGGCATGTTAGCTTTTATGGAGTAAAAAATATTTGATCTTTATATTATATAATCTAATTTTATTATGAAATTTGTGTCTTCAATCAAATGTATAAAAGTGTTAATAAAGTATATTAGTAGTCAGTATGTTTTTATTAGATTTCAAAATGTTTCTCAAATTTTG
The DNA here is from genome assembly GCA_028023455.1 of Epiperipatus broadwayi. Lineage (NCBI taxonomy): Eukaryota > Metazoa > Onychophora > Udeonychophora > Euonychophora > Peripatidae > Epiperipatus > Epiperipatus broadwayi. Next base: position 6,128,293 of record JAQFVV010012462.1, read on the forward strand.
AACTACTTGAATAATTTTAAGGATTTAAACCGAATTTATTATTATGGTTAAAATTAAATAAAATTTCTGTAAAGCAGCATTGATTAAAATTCATATTTATTGTGATATGAAGAAGAAATTAACCATATTATGTTTTAGCAGTGAACTGTTCTTTATACTGTTGCATAAAATTAAGCATCATTGAGATTAATCTAGAAATTCAACATTGAATGTTATGAAAGAAATTTTGCTTGCAAAATAAATATTTTTTTTTAGTTTTATTTCAAGGTAATTTTAGACTTTAAGAATTCAAACTTCAAATTTGGTAAAACTGGAAAAAAGTTCAAAGATAAAAGAGAATATAATTTCAATTACAGTACATTATTTTATAATTAATTTAGTCTTGCATTGGTGTTCGAGAGGCCAGCGTGCCTGCCTTGCACTAGCAGGCAATTGCCCGGGTTGCGGGTTCGCGTCCAGGCCGATGCTATGACACTTAAAAAAAATTAATTTAGTTAATTAGTTGAGTCATTAGGCAGAGACTGATCGAAAAACAAGTATATCATTTTATCCAGTAGGCAAGTGATTTTTTTTCATTCAGAAAACACAAATTGCTGTGTAGGAAAATACAAGTTCAGAGGTATATATAAGAAATGAAAAAATATCAAAGTATTGTCATTCAGAAATTGATTCTTCTTTTATTTCTCTTCACTAGCAGTTGCAAGTAAAGCAAATGAAGATGAATTTCTGTCATTAACAGCCATTGTTCATCAAGAAAAGAAGTTAATTTAATGGGAAAAGTAATCAAAACCAGCATTTAAGAATTGTAAATTATTATTATCATTTAAAATTACAGCCACAAAAAGTTTTTTAAAACTGATTGAAATTATAAGATGGTTTACTAATTACTAACTTTCATTGACTCATTATTACTATCTGTAAATATAGTTTCCGGGAAAGAATAAATATATTGTTGGTAAATATGTCTACAATTTAACTACTCTTATCCTTCAAGATAAATTGTATTTCTGAGTTGGTAGTCAGTCGGTTCCTAACCAAAGAGCTGTGGAAAAATTTAAAAAATCAGCCATTGCATTAAAATAAAATGAGATAGGGGAGGAAATCTTATTTTCAAAGGAATAAAATTCATTGAAGCTACTAATACAAAGGCTAAATGTAGAAAACTCACCATCTCAAAAAGACTTTTGAAACAGAAAAAAAAATCTGCTTGAAAGATAGTTCTTTGAACACTGACAAAAACATGTTGCATGATAAAGCAAAACTAAACAAGGGTAAAAGAATAGAAAAATCAACAAAGGTGAAAATATAAAAAATAATACCAGAATAGTTATATGGAAATTTGGTAAAATCTTCACTTCTATTGCGTCCTAGTTAATTCAAATATTTTAAGGCTTAGAATTTTATTATTAATAGATTAATTAATTTGTAAATTTTTCATTATTATTAATTTTTCCCCCCTTGCTTTCACATTTAAAGATTTTATAGTGTTTATTTTCATGTTCATTTCTATAAATAATATATTTTTATTATATTTTACAAAATGTGTATGTAATTAAGAAATGATGGTGTGCAATATGTGTGAATATTTTTGAAGAGGTTAAAATGAACTAAACAAAATATTAAATCCAGAATGTAAATAGGCATTACTATATTGGGATTAAGTATGGGTTTATAGATGTAATCACCATACAAGGGTAACTTTAATATATTTAACATATTATGAAACATTTCTGTATACTTCAATTTTCATTGTTAATATCATAATTTGTCAAGTCATTAAATTGTTATTTTAAAATTAAAGGGTAGTAATCAAGCATTGTTAGCCAAGAGGTCAGTACAGCTCCCTTGCAAGCAAGTAGTTGGTTGCAGACAGTTGTTGCAGGTTTGCCTCCCAGATGATGCTATGACATATGGGAAAAAAATTAAAGGGTAGTAGTTGTATATATTCTTTGTTCATTTCTCTGTCTGATTCCATAGTATATATTATATTTAGACATGTAATTATGGTTCATTGAATGTAAAATATAAATTTCAAGCACTCTTGGGTTGTTTTAAACTATGAATAATTTATTATGGTAGAACAATTATTTCAATAGTAACAGGAGTAGACAGATCAGTTCTTTGAATTCAGATGATGGTGACAGAAAATAGAGATACATCATAGCTAATAAAAGCTCATTTATGCTATGTAATGTTATCTTTATGGTCAGTGCAGATGAATGAATGGGAATGATTATTGCTAAGTATCCTACTTTGAGAAATTATGTTTTGAAAATGATTTAAATACTGACAAGTATTGTGTTGAACAAATAAAATATTGTTTGTGAGCATTTTGGCATTTATACATTAATTTAACAGTTGGTCATCCAATATATAATGATTGACTCACATGTGATGTGATCATTGGATGATCAACTTTAGTATTAGATTGTTGTGATCATTGACCCCTGATTTGACTATCTGGAAGGAACAGTTACTTATATAAATAAAATCACAAATTAGTTATTTTTTATAAGATGTCAATCGAATATAATATAATCTTTGTAATCTTTCTGAATATGTTTTTAATTCAATTATTCTTTTACTTCATGAGTTCTTAATTTATGTTATCTTAGAAAATTATTAAATTTTATCTATAGTTATATTTTTAATAATAATAAAAACTAATTCTACACATAATTATATGAAGAAAAATGACATGTAAATAAAGTGATTGACATAAATAAACATTTAAAACTCATTTTCAAAGTAAATACAAAATGAAAGTTAATAAAATAAATTAATACACTGTACAGACTTAAACCTGCATTTATATATGTAATATATGCGGGATTTGAACTCAGATGTTCACACAACCCACTACTCTCAGTGCCATCTCATATTGCTGACCCACCTGATCACACACATGTTGAAAAGATAAATAATCACCAATATACATATTTCATGCTAAACCAGCAATCATCAGTTGGTCTAGATTACTATCCTCACACATATATACAATCAGTGCTCAGCTGTATATTAAGATAGCCAATCTTCATACTTTAATGGACAGGCTTCAAACTATTCCAACTCACAACTCTTCAGCCTTCCATTTCATTGAAAATCTGGTGATGGAACGTTCAAAGCCCTTATTAGTGCCAAGGTTGTCATCCTACCCATGTTGACATATAAAATGAATTAAGTATGAAGTTAAGAGAAAATAAATTTTTAAAAAATTAATGAGTAAATTACATTTAAAAATATAATTCTATTCAGCTATTGTAGATGCAAAGTTAAAATATATATTATTTTTATAATCAATTTTTTAACACACTAAAAGTAATAATAAAATAATTGAAAGGTTTATTTATTAGAAGTTCATAAGAAGTTTATAACTGGAAGTGAAAGAACTGAAGCTGTGTATAAATTTACTTGTATATAATTTACTATTCGCAAAAGTAACAGTTATTCTGGAATAAATAAACTTTCTTCTGTTTATCATTATTGTAATGATAAAAATAAATTAATCAAATGAACCTGCAAAAAGTTATAAGTTAATAATGATGAGTGCCATACAAGCTAGATGGTTTGAATATGGATGCCACTTCTCTGACTGGTTACAGTAACCCTACAGTCTGCAGTAAATGTACAAGTACATGACATGAATGTTCAAAGTTTTATACTAAAATCTTAAAATAAGAATAGCATAATGAACAAATGCAACAAATTTAATGCATTAAACATCACATGATCACTATCTCATACTAGCACATAATTGTTATTAAACAATTCAAAACAAAGCAAAACTCTCCATATAGTAGTGCCATCTTGTGCTAACAAGAGCAATCAATGGATGCCGGAATAATGCATCATCCATCACTGACAGATTTTGCATTTTTTAAAAACTAAAATAGAGGCATAAATAAGATTCTGATATCAAGGACATAGTGGCACTTGATAACAATACTGACTTCATTATACATAATATACAATATACATATGATAATTCAAATGCCAAAGAAATAATATTAAAGATAACTGAAACACACAGGCTTATTATATACCTGTTTCTATATATGTAATATATAGGGTATATGAGCACAGACTTTCACATGACCCCCACTCTCCACACTATCTCATAACACGGACACACTTGAACACATATATGTTGAAAAGATAAATAATCACCAATATATGTATTTCATGCTAAACCAGCAATCATCAGTTGGTCCAGATTACCATCTCTACACATATATGCTATATATGTGTTCAAGTGTATCAGCGTTATGAGATAGTGTGGAGAGTGGGGGGTCGTGTGAAAGTCTGTGCTCATATACCCCATATATTAATATTAAAAATAGTAAATTAATATTTATACACTATTTCTTTATTTTCAATAATAAATTTTATAACCTTAAAATATTTCACTTATATTAAATATAAATTTATGTAATATTATAAAATAATATTATTTCCAACCATTTTTATTATAGTTTATTATTGTGCAATAATTACTTATATTTGCTTAGCCTTTATGATTTAAATTATTTTTAATTTAGATACTAGAATCATGAAATGAAGCAGAAATATGTGCAATCAAGTAGTAACAATACTTAAATCACCTCCATATGGTAAAGATAAAAAATATATACATTTCTGTTCTGCTTTGAGTTAAACATGTTTAATACATAGCAAAGGTTAATATTTATAATCATATTCATTTATTAAATATTTTATACAGCTATCATATAAATATGAATAAAGATTAATCTAAAGTAATGTGTCCGTCATAACTTTATAATAAGTTCACATATGCATATATCAATCATTAAATATTATAATTTTTTTACAAAAATTACAGCAAATAAAAATAATAATCATATACAACAGCTAATATAAATAAATATTAATTATACATAAAAAGCTTTTTTTACAATAGATTATTAACATTTGAGAAGGGCACTAAACCATATACTGAAAAGGGCTTTTTTTGTATGAGTAATATATATTTATATTAACAGTTCTATATAATTTTTATTATTTGTTATAATTTATATGGCACATTGGATTTCATTATTTTCATTTTTGATGATTTAAAAAAATTAATATTTGTTAAGTAAATTATTATTACTAGTACATTTTTATATAGAGCACTTTGAGAAAATTATATATTTTTATAAAATAAATATAAAATAATATTACAATTTTTTTTATTTATTTAACCTGAACAGTGTGATATTGAATAATAACTATATAAATTGTTCAAAATCACTATTTTCATGTCTCTTTAGGCCCATAAATAGTACATGTTAGAGCTTATGACATGATAATTGAATGAAACTATTATATTAACCATTAGCACTGAATATTGTATTTGTTTTTGAACAATATTTTTTTGTATATTCTATTTACTTTTTAGTTGAAAGATAAATATAACAAACTATTAGGTATCCATTAATTTTAAAGAGATATCTATTAATACAATTTATTTATTCAACACATTACGTTTTTCATCCAATTCCTTGAGAAAATTTAATAGCAAATGAGAGGTAGACCTCTCCCCCCACTTTTATTGTGTTAGCAATCCATATTTTTTATTTCTGGGCTATTAAAATATATAATTAATCTACAGTTAACTTTTTAAATCATGAAATGTAAAAAGTTTATGTTTCTCCAGACTTTTATTTTTAAAAATGTGCTTTTTTAAAAACCATGTGATCACTTAAACAATTTTTTAGATTTTCCTGAGTTCTATCTTGTATTCTTTTAAATAAATTTATTTGCACAAATAGAAATATAAAGAGCAATATTCTATATAAGTTTTCATCATCATCATAATAATAATAATAATAACAACAACAACAGAACTTTTATTTTTTTAAATACCCTTTTTTTTTAGCCTTTATATGTTTCTTCTAGTTACAATATGTGCATTTTCATTATTTGTAAAAATTTGGATTTTATAATTTAAATTTATTGTCTTGTTGTTTTACATAAAAATATGTGAAATAAAAAAAGTTTCTATCTATTGCAATGCAACATGTATATTTTATATATCAGATGAATATACAAGCTTTAGGTACTGATGGACTTGAATACCTACATTTCATTTTATAATTAGTGATTCTTTAAACAGTGCAAATTGATGTCATGAAATAATACTGGAACAACTAATCAATAAATTGAAGGTTTATTCACTTTTGGAGGGATTTCTCATAAAACTAGTGATGTAAATACTTACAAATTATTATAAATTCAATGTGTAATTTAAAACCCATGACAGGTTGGTTTCACCCTTTTAGTATTACATGTATTTTCAATCCCTTATTTGATTTTAAGAGAGAAAAAGATAGAGGGTGAAAGGGAAAGGGAAAAAAATAAATTGTTAATTGTAAGTTGTTCTTTTTTGAAAATTGATTTCTTACAAAATAATAATAATATATACAAATACAAAAACTGTATTAAGAGCAAAATTTTATTAACAATAAAAATACTGTAGTGCTTAGCATTCTTTTGACAGATAATTGTCATAGATATAGCTATACTTGTAATGGAGGTAAGGGAATAAGACCCTGTTTAAAAGCTAATAAATTAGCATATTATTTGCCTGCCTAGTATGTGTTAGAAAAGGGAAAGCAAGATTCTTTCCTATTGATGGTGTAATTGTCCTTGGAAATGTGCCAAGCCTACTTGACCTTTTGCTTGGCATATTGTGTACTGAGAAAATATTGGTGAAACGTAGGCTATGATCAGAGTTAGTGAAATGCTAAAAAAAAACAGATTTAGTGTCTGAATGTGTTTTTGCATGGTTATACAGGTATTTATGGTAAGCTAATTGGATAGACAGGTTGACCTGAGATTAACCATAGAAGAATCTTGACATTTGGTTTTATATAAAATTTGAGAATAAAGATTTGGTGATAGTTTATCCTTTAAATTATTAATTAACTGGTACAATGGGGAAGGAGTGTGGAGTCCAACTCATTAGGTGGGAACAATAATTTTATGAATCGAATGAATAAGTTTGGATATATAGGGAAGAAACAGTCAAGGTTTATCATTGGTTGTTAAATAATATAAATAAACACAATTTTTTACATTAATTTATAAAAACTAAAAAAAAAATTGATTTCTTGTAATGTGAAAATGTTTTATTTTTATCTTTATTGTTTCATGAGTGAACTGTATTTTAAAATATCAATTAAAGGAATATCTGAATCCATTGGCACCAAACTTAATATTGCATGATAAACATTATAATTTTTTACATATTTTATTATACATTAATTATAATTTCATAATTTTTAAAATTTTATATAATTTCATTTTTTTTTGACTTACTTCAAACAATATTTCTTCAAACATGATTTTAACTTCTTATGTATTTTTTAATACTTTAATGCCACCTGTGTTTTTTATATTAAGAAAAGAGGCATATGCCAAGAGAATTTTTGTATTTGAAGACATCTTTCTTTTTCTTTTTTAACAATTTATTTATTTTATATAATTTTGTTTAAGTCTGATTAGAAATATATTTGAACTTTAGCAAGAAAAATGTCACTGGTAGTAGTTATAAATTTACATATTTGATGACGGTTTGATTTTATATATTCTCAATAAGTTTTTTTATTTGATATTAATGAAAAGAAGTTGTTGCAATATATCAGATGTGGCCAACTTTTGTGTTCATAAGATCTACTTTTTATTTTAAAAATGTTTTGCGATCAACTTGTTGTCATAGGCGATCGACTTGTCGTAGGCATAGTCTAAGTGGAGGGAGGTGGGAAATACATACCATTTTTATATATATCTACCCTAATAAAAAATAATTATTTGACGGGCTAAAAAACTCATGTCGGGCGAATTAAAGCAACATAAGTAATTATTAACAATATTTATTAATTAAAATTAGTTAACATTAAATCAAGATTAAAAATATTATTTTCAATTATGACTTAGTGGACTTCACCTATCTAGAATTGAATAAAAAATTAGAACAAGAACAAAAATAACAAAAAAACTTGAAAATCTTGACTTAATGTGTTTCACTCATTACCCGACAGCTCTTGTCAGATTGGCCTCGCGATCGACCAAAAATGGCTTTGTGATCGACTGGCAGATCACGATCGACTTGTTGGACACCCCTGCAATATATGGTTTTGTGGTTAAGATAATATTGACATAGTCATAAATTGGAATGAACCTTAGAAATCTAATAACATTTTAAAAGGAAAATATAAAAATTTGAGCCTATTATTTATATATAATTGTAAGTTTGTTGTTAAGAGGTCATATGACATTTGAGTTTTCCGATAGCATGATGAGCATTTTTGAAATTTCCACTCAATTAGATGGAACTGATTTTTATTTATTTACAATACTTAGTTGAGATTTGACTCTGGAATCATTAGCTCAGAGTTTGTCACTCTGCAACTGAGCTAAGGGTCACAGGGCATTAATTGTATTAACAAACTAGTCAATATGTTTGAAGAATAGGAAAGCAGTTGACAAATATAATAAACAAGCTAATAAAATTAATATATTTTAGGTATTATTTTGTAGATTTAGAGGCAAATTGCTATAGACAAGAATTACCATTATATACTATGTAATAACTGAAACATAGGGTATTATATACCTGTGTCTATATATGTAATATATAGGGTATATGGGCACAGGCTTTCACATGACCCACCACCCTCTACTCTATCTAATAACACTGATACACTTAAGTACATATATGCTGCATCATCAGATTTCAATTGGATGGATGGTTAAAGAGTTGGAGTGTGTAGTAGATTGGAGCCTATCCATTAAAGTATGAAGATTGTCTATCTTAATATATATCTGAGCACTTATAGTATATATGTGTGGGAGATGATAATCTGGACCAACTGATGATTGCTGGTTTAGCATGAAATACGTATATTGGTGATTATTTATCTTTTCAGCATATATGGGCTTAAGTGTATCAGTGTTATTAGATAGAGTGGAGAGTGGTGGGTCGTGTGAAAGTCTGTGCTCATATACACTATACATTATATACTATGTAATATTTACTGAGGCTATAACCTCGATCATATGCGTATAAAATGCGATAGTAGGGACCTCTACAGGTGTTTTAACCACAAGCTTACGCTATGGAAGAAAAGAGGGGAACCTTCTTTACTTCAACCTACTTTCTATTTAAATAGGTGAAACTGAAGTGGTTAGATCTGCGAGCGTGAAGCTATTCAATACTTCACTGATTAAGTCCACATTTCTTATTACACATTAATACTCGCGAAATCTTTTGATTTACAACGAGTCAATGGAAAGATTTTATATTTAGAAATCTATTACAGTAATTTAAAGTTGTAATTATAAATTTATTAAACGCACATTGATTATGTAAGTAATATTTACTATCGCATTTTATACGCATATGATCGAGGTTATAGCCTCAGTAAATATTACTTACGTAATCAATGTGCGTTTAATACATTTATAATTACAATTATATACTATGGTAAAATGACATGATTTTAGTAATAACTTACTTTAAATTGTAGTTTTCTGATCCTATATTTTAAAATAAATAATCGAATAGTTTCATTACTCAAGAGTTTATAAGTTTGAGCACAACAAATGTCACAATTGGATACAATTCATGGATCTTAAGCGCTAGAGTTTTCCTTTCTACCATTATACTAACTCATGCAGGCCATGCTATATTTTTATCTTAATTGTAAAGTAACCTATTAAAAAATAATATTTCAGATAGTGGCCAGTGAAAAGTTATTAAGTTAATTTCAAATATCTGTACTCAAAAGATAACTAAATTTGAATTGACAAATAAAATTGTCTTTTTTCATATAATTGATTTGTAATAAAAAAAACAGCAACTTTATTATATTTTTGTTCTTTTTAACAAATTATATTTACTGTAAAAAACAGTGAGGATTGCCAATTTCTCAACAAGCTTTGTGATAAATGCTTAGCCAGAGCCAGCATTTAAAATATCTCTGTCAGGAACCCCCTCCCCCAAACCCCGACCATGGTTTTGTGCTTTGGCACTCCTCAGAGAGGTGCCAGAGTAGGTTCTGACACTAGATCTAGAAATACCAACCCAAAGCCAAGCATTATCTAAAAGTTATCTATTAAGTGGAAAATCTGAAATTTTCAGACATCTACATGTCTTCAAACCCAGCTATACAACTCAAATAGCTATATGGGGCTGATAGATCTTCAGCCATACCATATATTAGTAGTCTTAGCAATATACCATTGCATAAGACTTAAGGCAGAGACTATAATCAGTCAAAATAAGAGTCATAGATCACATGACCCTATCTTACAAGCTTAAGAGATAGGGTCATGTGATCTATGACTCTTATTTTGACTATTTAATTACTGTATTTTCTAATATTTATTTAGAAGTTTATGTATATTGGTATGTGTGTGTTGAATAATACGCAAGCTGATAATGGGGTATATAATTGGCAAATAGAGAAATGGCATTTACTTATGAGATGATTGATCAATAATATGTCTTACTATATTATTTAATATATTACTGGATCATCAAATCCTAGGTGCTATTATTAAAAGTTATTAATATATTAAAAGTTATTTATATTAAAATATTAATATTAACATTAAAATGTTAATATTAATATTACTATATTAAAAGTTATTTATAGAATTCTCTTATAGATGCATGCTCTTCTCTATTATGAATCTAAATTTTGTTAAGTACAACATTCATTGCAGTCAAAAGTATGCTTCTGAAAGTGAATTCTTTAAATATATATATTATATTTTTTTAGTATCTATATGAGAAAAAATACAGATGAAAAAGCAACTTATAAAAATAAATAATAATAATAAATGAATACTTTCATTTCCAACACAAGATAAAGTCTTTGCTAACGAATAAATGAATCCACTTATTCATTCAACCCAAATGCTTACATATGGGCAAATCTTAAGTACTGGATATAAAAGCATGAGGATAAGTCAATCACTTTAAATTACTGTTTACTATGTCTGAATGAATGACGTCAACGAAATTATCTAGAATTTACGAAACGTAATTATTATTTCCAAAAATGAAAAAAATACTACCTAAATGTGTATGTTTTCAAATTTAATTTTCAAAATAAATTGCAATTACTTTTTGGGTTTTTTACGGGGGGGGGGGTATGAACAGATAATTTTATAATATTATTTATGTGGAAAAAAGGCATAATGTTTTATATCTTTCCAAAAAACTTAAATTTGTACATGTTTATTTAATTATTTTACAAAAAAAAACTCTTATAAGTTTTTTAATAAGTGACCTTCTGACCTTTTATTATTTTTGAATCATTATAATTCAGAATAGTAGATAAGTATATATATTAGACTTATTTTATATAATTAAATGTGATTTTAGATTCCAAAAAAATTATGTTAGTCTTGCATTGGTGGTCGAGAGGTCAGCGTGACTGCCTTGCACTTGCAGGCAGTTGCCCAGGTTGCGGGTTCACATCCCGCCCGATGCTATGACACTTAAAAAAAAAAAAATTATGTTAGTAAAGTAAGTCTTAATATTTAATATGCATTTCTAAATATTGTGTATCTCATTTTCATAATTTTTAATTTTTTTAGGCAAATGTTTAATTGCTAAGTCCTCTAACACATGTGACTCCTTAGTCAATGCTATGTTAATTCTTCCCCTTCTCCAGACAGTTGCTTCTGCAAGTAATAATATCTTATGTACTGAAGAAATGAGTAACAATGTCCAGCACTTGGCAACACAGTTGATCATGACTATTGAAACTGGAAATGAAGATGAAAAAGATTTTCTTTTAGTGCCTTCTCAAAGCCAAAAACCCTATCAAGGAATGACTGGTGAATATTATCAAGCTTATATCATCATGGATCTTGCAAAAAAAATGGAAGGAAATTTGAATGACATTAATACATGGCTTTGTAATGTTGAATACAATTGCAATTTTGTTGGTGATGTAGATGGACATATTGTTAGATTAATATCTGCAATACTTATTAGAAATTATCATAACAATGATATAATGAACAAATGTTTGGACACTCTAATTAAAATTGTCAATTGTGATTTTACTAAGGTAAGTTTTACTTTACTTATTATTTTTTTAATACTTGCATGCATTTTGCTCTTTGCAGTTTAGCACAATGGTAATGTGATGAGTTTGAGATCTAAATTTTTTAAAATCAAAATTCAATCTTTCACTTTCGTACTTAAATGTCACATAATCTCCCAAGTAATATCCATTTGATTATTTAATTCTTATATGTGTGCATGTACATATATCATATATAATTTTGTATGCAATAAAGCAAGATTGAAGTTATGCTTATAAAATTTACCGCATCAATATTAATTATATAAATAATATTTTATAAGATTAAATCTAATTTCATTTTAAGAGATTGTTATTATTACACATGATATATGTTTTAAGGTGATAATATAATTGTATTGAAGAAAATGATCATTTTTCACATGATAGGGTGGATAGGATTTGATTCTATTTCCACTGTGGCAGGGTTTGTAATACAATAAATATTTTGCCTTATGAAATTTAGGACAGTTGTCAGAATGATAGAATCAAGTTGTAAATATTTCTGGATCAATTCTCAACTGAAAAAAGTGTTAAAAAATAATGAGATTGTTCATTCGAATGGAACTATTGTGCACAATCTGCTTCTCACGTTATCACTTGATATTCCATAGCAGACCATATTATATATATATATATATATATATATATATATAATATGGTATATATATATATATATATATATATAATCAATAAATATCAAATGTAAGCATATATATAAAGTTACAGGGTATTTTCAAATAAAAGATACAGATATATCTTCTGATACTCTTATCTATGTAAAATATTTTTAGTGATAGCATATTTATTGTTTTGGGGGTATAAGGGTCTCATCATATTGTTGAAATGGTCAATAAAATGTTAGATGCATTATCTGTTTTTGTAGGAAGTTTGTGTCCCAAATAAGCTTCACTCTTTTAAAAAAAAAGTATTTTTATTTTAACAGATTAGATATACACTTTGTAAAAATTAATAACAAATATAATGAAAACTGTAATTTAAAATAAAAAATTATAGCAACACTTACACTAAGACATCTTATATTCTATTAAATAATAATTCGAAAATCTGTATATGTTTCTTTATCATAAGAATTATATAATGCTCAAAATATAATCCATACAAGAAGTCACATGTCTAGGTATTCTTACTTATAATCAAATTTAATAATAATTCTGTTTTTAGTGATAGTATTTCAATTAGTCTTCAATAATAATAATAATAATAATAATAATAATAATAATAATAATAATAATAATAATAATAATAATAATAATAATAATAATAATAATAATAATAATAATAATAATAATAATAATAATAATAATAATAATAATAATAATAATAATAATAATAATAATAATAATAATAATAATAATAATAATAATAATAATAATAATAATAATAATAATAATAATAATAATAATAATAATAATGCACTTTAATAATATTTAAAAAATGAAATAATGTCAAGTAACAAGTCTATAGGTGAACCTGCGACAGCCATCTGCAACCAGCTGCTTGCTTGCAAGGCGACTGCATTTACCTCTCAGCTAACAATGCTTGACAAGTATCAAGTCTATTTTGTTAAATAAATTGTTTTTCTACAGAAACTACAGTCTCAAAAATTCTTTCAGCTAAACATAATAGAGGATAAGCTAGAATTACTTTTAATAATTGGAAAATTTATTCATCATATAGTCAGTTGTTGATTAACACGACTTTGAAGCACAACGTATGAGAAAACTATCACTACACCACTCAGTTGATTAGAATATTTTTTTATCATTTCCTTGAGAAAGGATTAATCTATGTTAGTAATAGCATTATCCCTAATTTGGAGACTTATAGAAATGAAATCAGACTTCATAAATATCCATTACTTGTTTGATGTGAATAGAAAGATTTTTGGTTTGCAATTAGATACTTTTATCATGGGATAACTTCTCAAAATATAAAATTTATGAATTTTAAAGACAGCCAGACAATACATAATTTAAACAAAATAACATTATCACTAATGTGTAGATAAAAACCACATATCAGAAATACTCAGTAACCTGAAATTAGTGCTTATTTGATGTTTATAAAAAGATTAATAGAAAAGCATAAATGACCTTATTCATGATATAATTAAAACTTGAAAATATCACCCCCTTATTTCTATCAATGCAAATTAATTGGTCAAACATTCTCTAAAGATCTGACTAATTATGGTAGTTTATTTAAAATGTTTTACAAATATGATTATATATTGATAATGCTGCATATTTAATTGCCATAATTTATTTACAGGCTTATTAAAATTATTACAATATGAATTTAAGTAAAATTGGAAAAATAAATTTAAAATGTGATAGTTACAAGCAAGCCAGAGTTCCCTCTATCCCAGATAACTAATCCATAACAATCAGAAAAAAAGGTTAAATACATTTAGGGTGTGATATTTAAAAGGCTTATAATTTCTTATATCAATGTGTGTCTTTTAAAAAACTCTGTGATAATAAGGAATCATATAATGTTATAATTTGGACATATAGTAAGAAGACACAGCAGCATAGAAGAGTGTATCATTGAAGTGAAAATAGGAAGTCACCATTTACACAGTTACTTTCTGATGTAATAGATAAATCGGTAGTTGTGGAGGGACTGTACTACCACCAGTAGATGGCACTGTGCCACCATCAACAACCGGCCTGAAGCTTGCAAGTGATAAATTTCTGTGCCAACCACAGAAATATTCACAGTAGGGGCCCAAATGCAGCGGTGCAAGTTACAGCTGCTAGGTGGTGCTGTTCACCATGTGTATGCACAAGAACCTTATGCCAACCAGCTGTCAGCCCTATTGCCAGCTTGGTGGCGCTGATAACCATAGGTAAACACATCTAGCTTACATCGTCTGCTACCAGCAACTACACAGCAATCTAGCCATGGTGCTGTTTCTCTTATCAATTAAATAGATCATTGTCATGATTTCCATTCATGCAGTATTGTATATATTTAAAATCAAGATATATGGAAGAGTACAATGAAGTCATTGCATGATGACACTACACAAAAGAGTGAGTATTAAATCATACTTAATGAAAGAACAAAATTGCACAAGTAAAAATGCATGTGTGTGTTAATTATGTATGACTTATTGCACTACTGAAATTTAACAAAGAATATCCATTAGGTTTGCCACATGCTATTCAAGGATTGGGTGATTTTGCATGCTTGTTTTACTCTCTAGCTTGGAATAGTTATATAATAATTTATAGATTAATATTAAATGATTACAAATCAATTGCATAAAAGAAATAATTTAAATCCTAATTAGAATTTTCAAGATTTCAAATTCAAAATATTTTAGACAAGTATAATAACTGAATAAGATAGTTTGTGAGCAGGAAGATTCATACTGCATCAATTATGAATAGATGTGCATGTATTCATATATACATATATCCTTCCTGACCACATCTAAGCATTCATAAATATTTTTGTGATGTATTTTTCTTTCTATACCAAATTTCAAGCATTCAGGGGTTTTTCTTTATTATGTAAAATATAGGTCACAGCATATGCCTACACATCATATTTTCATAGTAATATGCTCAAAATATGTTATCAAATGTAAATATATTAAATAAAGTTAAAGAATAACAACTTCATATTTTTCTTTTGGACACCTGTGTTTAGTTTCAAGTGGTTTTTGAAATATGGATAACAGCAAACTTTCCACATTTGCTTAATGTAATGTCATTCTTTAAATTGTATCTGTTTACATATATGATACCAGTAAAAATAATTAAGAAAAAAATAAAATACAGTTATGAAAAAGATAATGCGGTAATTAATTTAAAGAATAACACAATTACATTGTTTCCTGGGTGTACACTAAGAGAAAGAAATGTTTGTCTAAAAGAAAATTCATGATCCATATGTGGACATGTGCTTGAAACTTAAACATTCCTAAAACTTGAGCATTTCTATTTAGAAATTTTTAATTTTTTTATTTAATATATTTTTTAAAACTATGGTTAGTAATATAGCAAGATTAATGTCAATGAATAAGCAGTAGATTTCAAGTTGCCCCAACTAATATAAAATGGGTGGACACAACTGATCATTCAAAAATATTTTTCTATAGCCATTATAATGTTCCTGATCTTATTATTTAAAAAGTATAAGGAACTATATTCATATATCTACATACAAAAAAAGGAATATGTATTAAATGGATTATGTCCTGTACATGAGGGATCAAATTGACCTTAGGTCAACATGGGTGTGACAAGAATCTCAGCCTCAGTGTGGTCTTTGAGCATTTCATCGTCGGATTTTCAACTGGATGGACAGTTGAAGAGTTGGAGTGTGGAATAGATTGAAGCCTGTTCATTAAAGTATGAGAATTGGCTATCTTAATATATATATATATATATATATCTGAGCATTTATGGCATATATGTGTAGAGATGGTAATCTGCACCAACTGATGATTGCTGGTTTAGCATGAAATATGTATATTGGTGATTATTTATCTTTTCAGGATATATGTGTTCAAGTGTATCAGTGTTATGAGATAGTGTGAGAGTGGTGGGGCGTGTGAAAGTCTGTGCTCATGTACCCTATATATTAGCATTATAGTGGAAAAAGTTTCATTTCTAAAAATAAATTGATATCAATATTTCATTCATTGATGGTTATAATATGCTGAAATTTATAATATAACAAGTTCAACCTTGTGTGACCCAAATTTAGTTAACCGGTATCTTTTTTTTTTTACACCACAGGGAATAATTTAAAAGCTAGCCTTCTTTCTATTTTTTTCTGTTGGCAAAATGTTAAAATCAAATCAAAAAGAAATAAAAACCAGAAGATGCTTTTAACAAAAAAAATAGATGTACTTAAATCATTAATTAAATTAAACTAATTAATCTTTCTATAGAAAAAATGTTTGATTGTTGGTATATAATTATATATGTATTAATGTGGCATCTTCTGTAGGGACTATTGTAATATTCATTTGAAAATTATTTTAAAAAAGAAATAAATTACATATATATTTTAATCATTTATACTATATACTTTTTTATTTTATAATTTGATAAATATACATTAAATATCATTTAGTTTGTCAATTATTTATTATTAAGTTTTTATATTTACAATTAGTTATGTTATAGTTTTGCGTTGTTAGCCGAGAGGTATCGCAGCTGCCATGCAAGCAAGTAGTTGGTTGCAGACGGGTGTGGGTTCGCGTCCCGGCAGATGCTATGACATATGGAAAAAAAAAAAAGAATTAGTTATGTTATACACTAATTATAGACTGCTATAGTTTTACAATTTAGTTTAGTAATAAATAAATATCAAAACGTGTTTGCAAAACAAATTTTTCTACAAAAACGAAATACCATTTGATATTGATATTTTTTAAAAAAACTTTTGGAATGTTTTTTTAAAAATAAATTAAATATAATATTGAAATACAAGCATAGTATAAACACGTAAGCTAGGTGTAATCTAAGGGTATTTGAAGCCAGACTTCCAAACTCCCTTCAGTCATCCACTTAAATGATCACAATTAATTTGCTGATGTATATATTATATTTTTAAAGTAATAATAATAATAAAAATTAGTCATATGATCAATTGTTCAGAAAGATGTGAGATGAGCATAACAAGTCTATTCACCTCTGATATTTTTGTATACACCTGGGTCTTGTTTTATGCGGATTATTTTAATGCGATTCATGATTCTTCTTAAAATTTTTCATATTTCACTATATTTATTAGATATAAAGAAATTTAAATTATTAATAACTTATTTTGACTTGAAATCCTTTTTTTTTTCTTCAAAAATATAACATTATATTAGCAGCTAATATGAACATGGCCTGAAGCTATATTTAGAATAAATAATAATAATAAATTTATCCTTACATATAAAAATATCGCAATAAATATTCAAAAATTTTAAACCTTTAAAATGTATTTTGTTAGGTATAACAGAAATAAATAATGTAGATTTTTTAAAAATAAATAATGAGATTTTATTGATTTTATAAGCTGAAAATAATATTTTTAAGTGATAGTGTATAATCTTTTGTTTTGATTGCGATCCTCATTTTTTTAATATAGAAACAAAATGTGAACATTTAAAATTTATTTCAGTAGTAAAAATCAGTTCTCAACAGAAAACCATTAACACAGCACAAGACTGAAATTGGCACTAGTTGTAAATGGGATAGAGCAGAATGTGATAAAAATTAGAATGGGGAATGGAAAATAAAGTGGCTAACAAGTTTCTCTGGGCATAATTGCTGAGAGATTCTTGACTTCATTCAAGAAAAAGCTATATCACATCACATCGACGAATCTGATTTCTTACCTGTTTACAAACGAACTGCACATTCGAAAATAGCGATAATGATTAAAATACCTATGAAAAAATGTCAAATTAAATACTATAGTTAATTAAAAAAAAAGTAAAAAAAGTTTGTCTTGTACCAATTTTTTTCAAATATTTGATATTTTTTATTAATCATACTTTATTTCCTTATTTTTTTAATGCTGCGAATTTTAAAGTAATTTTTTTTTGTTGCTTTGCTTTTATGCGAATTCTGAAAATTACAGACGCTATCTTTTTCAAGGTAAATTAAGTCTATTTTTGTGCGATTTTTTTTAATGTGGGTTATCTGTGGAACCTATCTACTGCATAAAATGAGACCCAGGTGTATTTTACTCAACCGGAAATGGTTCCAGTAACTTGTAACTCTAGAACCCAATTCTCAACCATTGTGCTAAAGTACATATGGTAATCACAGTTATAGTTCTAATAATGATGATGATGTCAACATACAGTGATCTCCATTTGTTTCATTTTTAAATTTAAAAAAAAAATAATCTTTTTTTTCTCTTCAACTACAGATTTGTGGCAGTATGGCTTAACTCAGTGATATTCTTCATGATCAGTTTCTTTACTATGTTATAATTTATTTTTATTTGAATGTTATTCATGATATTTTTAGTTGTTTTTTTTCTTATCTATTTATTCTCTGTTGATTTCTATAGCATTCTGAATGTACAGTATTCTATTTAACATTAGACTTTTTTATAAGTTGCTTTCAAGAAAAGACATTTATAAAATAATTATGGGTGGACTTTGATTTATAAATGCAAACATGAATTGTTAGAATAAGTACAGGGTTAGGGTAGAATATTACCCATAATCAAATATTATTCTTAATTTTTATTATTTATAAATCTATATACAAGGGTAATTAGATTGAAAGTTAAAAAGGTTTTTTGGATAAATTTTTAATTGAAGGAAATAATAAAAACAGTGTCATACCAAATGAATGAATCTGTTTTTCATTGCAATGCTTTGCTGCTGAAATGTGATTTGTCATATGTCAAATAAAAATATTTAAAGTATGTATGATATATATTTATAAACAAGGCAAAACTCTCCATACAGTAGTGTCATCCTGTGCCAACCAGAGTAATCAATGGATGCCAAAAGGCTTGTGCATAAAATCCCTATCTAGTGCCTACCTATCCAATATCCCCAGACTAGTTTCTGGCTTGTGGCCTTCATCAGTGAGGAGCATTGGATCTGAGAGCACTGTACCTAGATCTTAGGATCTAATAGCAGCCACCTTTTAACTCTACTTAACTACAAAACTATGAGAATAAAATTATGTGTTAGTATAAGAGATAATGATCATGTGATATATATTTATACAATGCAAAATATACATTCAACCATATTTAGAGAAGAGCTTTAAATTATATAAATAGCAAAGTATGCTCAACGTGCTTTCAACTACTAGTAATAGTCACAATCATGGCATTGAATGTAAGAAGAAATTGTGGTATTTATTAGAGAATAAATCACGATAGAAAATTTGCATATTTTCTAAGATAAAGCTCACTGAATCCCTGAAGGTATATATTTATGTAATAAAATATTGTGCTTTTATATAGAGGGAATTTATCATTACATAAGCAAAAAATATTTTAGTTTTTTGGGGTAAATCATCTTTCATATATATTTGTGTATATGTGTGAATATTTTAGATACTTAATATAGCAAAACCTCCATACAGTATTGCCATTTTTGCTAAATGGAGTATTCATGGATATTGGCAAATCCCTACTAATGCCTGCTCATATATCCCCAGTCTATAGGAAATGTGATCATGTGTGTTTGTTAGTACTTATTTAGATACATAATTAAACTTTTATGTTAAATTGAAAAGTTAGAATCAATTTTTTTTTAGAATGATAAAATAATATTAAAAATGGGTTACACATAATTACAATCCTTAAATAAATCTTTAAAAATTATTATTGCAAACTAATAAAGCAAAAATTTAATGGTTTTATTTTTTACTTTAATTGCTGCTAAAAGATGTCATTATATATTATCAATTCTTTGTTCACTGTTTAACATTTTTTCATAAAACCTCAATAACTTCTATATTATGGAATCAACATGATTTTCTGTAATTTTCAAACAATCTTCAGCTATGATGCATCTGAGTAAAATAATGATTAGCTCAAGACAATATATTATTAAATGTCTCAAATCATGTTTATATTTTAAAAAAAGGTGAGTTTATCTTTGTTGATTATTATAAATTTATTTAAACGCACATTGATTATGGAGGTCCCTACCTTCGCATTTTCACACGCATATTCTTGAGGTTTACAGCCTTAGTAAATATTACTTTGTTGATTATATAAATTTTATCTTTGATTAGAATAAATAAACATAATTTACCCAACTACATGACAAATTTTTCAGTCAACTGGTGTAAAAAATTTTATAGGCTCATGATATTACTAGTTTTGCATTATAGCATTTATGTCACAAATCAGGACCCTTGAAATACAACTCAACTATAAATACTCATCTTATAGAGTTTAAAAGAATGTTTTTCATATATACCGGAAAGCTCAACTGTCTATTGATCTTTGGGTTGTAATTTATTCTGTGATAGTTTTATAAAGTCTTTAGTAATATTTATTAGTCTTTATCAGTAAACATTGATTTCTGATTATAGTTGGTTTTAGTAGATCTCTTTCTTTCATCAGACTGCTATCTTGAATTAGCATATACATTTCAGCTAATCATGTAGCAATAATTTGGTTTTTTTAAAATCTCAACTATGCATATCTTTTTATAGCCTTATGAAACTAATATCAGCTTTTCATGACCTCTTTACAATTCTATCAATAAAGAAAAAAAGATGTTATAGTGATGTTTTTCTTTCTGTGCAACATAATACCAAAAGTATAGTTCTAATATGACAGATTAATTTTATTTTGTGCATCTCTTTTCTTTGTATGTGTGTATATATACAATATTTTTAATAGATATAATAAACATCTCCATACTTCCCCATTCTTTTTTTTTAAATACATATAAATAAAGATATAATAAAAGACAAATGACCCCCAAGATGCATTTCGTGCTGAACCA
Source organism: Epiperipatus broadwayi (assembly GCA_028023455.1). Lineage (NCBI taxonomy): Eukaryota > Metazoa > Onychophora > Udeonychophora > Euonychophora > Peripatidae > Epiperipatus > Epiperipatus broadwayi. The sequence goes on from JAQFVV010012462.1 coordinate 6,149,872, forward strand.
GCACTCATCAGTTGGCCCAGATCACAATCTCTCATATATATCTTTATTATATGTAAAGTATTTATCTAGAATATCTATCTGCATTAATAATATTTTTAATGTGTATTTATTTTTATTTGTTTTAACTTTCCAATATGAAATAGATGCCGCTTTCTATATGAATGATACAACTCTCAACCATGAACTCATTCACACTTCACTGCAAATAAAATATTACAGTGTAAATATTTATATTAAAGTTTCACCTTTTAATGCAAATTATTATCTCTTAAATATTAACAGTGACATTTAAAAAATATACTGTGTATTTGTTTAGCAATATGCTATTTTTAAACTCTAACAATTTAAATTGTAATTTTAAAAGCTAATGATCATTGTTTATGTAAGTATATTATTATTTAATATATATGTGTCGATCATATATAGTGAGATTAGAGAGAGGAGAAGCAATTCGATTTTTCTTTGTGAATTGGAATACAGATCAAATCAAATGTTTTAAATGAAACACTCCTTTTCAGATGACTTAATGATATTTTATGTCTTGAATTTTAAAAAAATCATTTCAATTATTAAAAGCAGCTGAATTTCATGTGTTTTTGTTTTTTTTTAGAAACAAAGAAGACAAGGCCAGCAAAATTTGTCTCTTTCTTTACTATCTATTAACTATTATATTGCATCGTAATAGCTAGTAATTAAATTTTTGTATTTAAATTTGACATTTCTGATTTTTGCCTTCCTACTTTAATATTATTGTTTCTTTCTAAATAAAATTCAAAGATGCAAAGATCCTTTCAGTTAAATAAAAAGTCAATTATTCAATATTTGTTATAATTATAAATTTATTTAACGCACATTGATTACATAAGTAATATTTACTAAGGGATTAAACCTAAAGCTTGTGGTTAAGACCTGTAGAGGCCCCTACCATCGTATTTTCAATCGCATATGCTTTAGGTTTAATGCCTTAGTAAATATTTGTTAATAGATACGCTAATTTTAAAATTATAATGGATTTATATATATATATATTATAAAAATATGTACAATTATAAAGCAAAGAACAGATTAAAAGATTATTTTTACCTTATTGATTGATGATAATTTAAATAAAAATATTTTTAATAATATTAGAGTAACTATAGCAAATTTACTGCGCTGTTTAATTTATTAATGGCATAGAATCAATACTGTATCTGTTGTTATCCCACAACTAATATAATTTTATAGTCTTATTTTGGTGGATTTAGTTTAAAAATTGCTTTAATTGAGACAGAAATAAGGTGATAAGCTAGTACCAATATTCTTGAACTGTCACGGTATGCTGACAACTGGCTGCATACCATTAGTATTTATACATGTGACAGTAAGTGTGAAAAAACATTATCAGAGAACAGCATTCTGGAAGCAATGATTCCACTTTATTCAATAATCAGCTATAATAAATAAATACTTGTTTTTGTCATTTTATAACAAACAATTAAGAAATGTATAAAATATTATAAATATGAAAATGTAAAAAAAAAAAATGGAATTATTAAGGGAAGGAAATCCTTCTCTTGTTTGTTTTTTATTGCCGTTAATGCTTATTAATTAAATTTTCCTAATGTAAAATATATCAGATAATATATGATGAATGTGAAATACAACATAAATATTATGTAAAATAATATCTTAAATATCAAAGGAGATCGGTTTTACCTTTGTAGTAACTTCGCCTCATGTACTATGGTAAGCCATCCAAATATTTTAATTTCAAGAGGTGAAGTCTTTGTTTTAATAGTTGAAAGAATATTGCATTTCTTTCACCAGTAATAAAGCCTGTGTCACAATATAAGCATATATATATATATGTGTGTGTGTGTATGTTGATATTAAGATTTTCACGGGTTGCATATATAAAAGACATATTTTGTGGGTTCATCTGTTTAAATATTGATATACCGACATTTCGACTTGATCACACTTGATGACTTGTGTGATCAAGTCGAAACGCCACTATATCAATAATTAAATTTTTTTACACGGATGAACCTGCAAAATATGTCTTTTATATATATATGTTTTAAGGTTACTGACTTGTTGACACTCATCTAACTAATCCAAGTTAACCTGTGATTATTACTCTTTATCTAAGAGAAACTAGATTCTCTTTTTCTATTCACTTTTGAATGTTTTGTTAGGATGACTACAGAGTATCTGTTTGAAAGATATTAGAGATACTAGATTTTTTTTGATTGAGCTTAATTCTATGAAATTTTTGCATTTACCTTTTAATTTTTATGGGAATTAAAATTTTTTGTTATAATGGACAAAATAACTGGAACACTTTGCCTTTGTGGTACATGGATTGTCTGATTTTGTTCTATGTTTGGTTATCACAGCAATGGCTTTGAGATTCATATTACAAATTAAAAATGCAGAGAACACATTCTAAACTACTATCAAAAATTTCTAATCCTGTTTGTGACCAAAAAAAATATCAAGGTCATCCAGACAAGATTTGAACCTAAAGTATGATATGATGGTGTAGATGCCATCTACTATCTGAAGCCCTTTAAATAATATTTTCTTTATTATTTTTCTTTGGAAAATTTTTTGTCCTGAAATGAGTTCTTCAAGATGATATATCTATATATTATCTTGAAGGATTCAATTCAGGGTATATATAAACTGGTCTGAGGATGGGGCAATCATAGATAAAGATTTGGATGCTTTAGCATTTATCATTAAAAATAAATAAAAATAATAATAATAAAATTAGCTTGTTTAGAAATATTTGCTCTTTATTACATATTGGTAATTACAAGCTATATAAGTCATGTGACTTGGTTTTAATATATATATATATTAACAACTGTATGTATAATTTGAAACCCATAGTAAAATCAGAAATACTTACATAAACATTTTATTTTTAAACTAATGTATGTTCTTTACCAATGATAAATTGATGCTGGTTCTAATATTGTGATTACAGTTTAAGTCAACATACATCATCTTGTCATCTTTATATCTAATAATACATCATAAGATTTTATTAAATATTTTGTTACTGTGAATCATTATGTACAGTTTATGATGACTTATCTAACATGCACTTGAAAAATCAAAATATCAATTACATTTTAATCCTTTTTAATTTTTTAAATTAATATAAAATGCCAAGCAATGCATCCATAAATGAAATATATATAATTTAAAAAGCTTATAATAGTTTGGACAATGTTCCCACTAGAAATGCAACTAATGAAACTAAAATGCTTCTGACACTGCACTGCATGAACAACACTACTTTTCTTAATATTGTGATTACAGCTTAAACTATTTCTCTTCAGATAGCATCAGTAATGAGCTCATATTTAGTCATATGCTTTTACTATAGTATTAGATATAAAGATTGGATTACTGAATAATTAAAACATAATTTCATACTGTGGAGTTATTGGTAATTATGAAAGCTTGGCTTAAACTAAATCTAATTACTAAAAGCATCATTAATTTATATGTAATGAAAGCCGCCGAAATATTAAAAACATTAATTCTAACTCTATTTTTTGCTTTCCAGTAGAACATGATTAAAGGTTATCTAATTATGTATTTTATTCATTTATTAAGTGATAAATTAAAATCAAAAGTTAAAGTTTATAATTGCGGGTTTTGTAAAATAAAATTAATATTTCTATCTTATTTTTACATATTAAACAAGATAATATATAATTCACATATAATGCATTATAATGTGTCTGTGTTTAATCCCATTATCATGGTGTAATTCAGCTATAAAGTTTGAACTTGGCTACATTTAAACAACACGTCTTATCATGGAATCAACAATAATATTAGCTTAACATATAAAGCTGATTTAAGCTGAAATTAAGATATTAGGAGGCACAGCATTTTTCCTGTAATAATGGCAGGAATTTATTTACATATATTTGAAAATTTCCATTTATCAGCAAAGGACCTCCAGTATGCATTTCTGATGAACTAGCATTTTCAAATGAGCTCATGTCATGATAGGCTACAAGCACTATATTCCTGCATAATATTAATGATGATATTAATAATTATTTAGTAGTGTGCAGATTATTATGTTATTATTAGGTCAAATATAGATTTTAAACTTTGTTAAAAGGCAATATTTTTTTTCTACATTCTATGTTGAATAGCTAATTAATCATGATATACACACTAATACTAAGAAATCTAGAGTCATATTACTATGAGCTATGAATATGATTAGATGATGTATCAAAAACATGCTACGAAATAATAAAACTGACAATTTTTTTAAAATATATACTTTTCTACTTATGTGTTTATTAAGAGTCGTTTATTACATTAACTCAGAAAATGAGGAAATAATTTATAGTTAAATTACAAAATATATATTTGAAAAATTCTATTAAATCTCAAACAAATAAGGAAAGACTTATGTAAAAGGCTAATAATTTTCTAAGATGCACTTTTGATAAGTCAGAATTGTCAACTGACTCAGGTCATCACATTACTATAATCTAAAAATAATTATTAATAATATGGATACAAGATTGTGTGAGAGTTTAATACTTAATAACTAAATTATGACTAAATATGATAGACAATGAACAGCAATGAAAATATTTGAGAAACAGGTATAATGATCTACGCCATTAACCATGCTAGTTCAGCAGAATGTATCTTGGGGATAGAAGGAAGAGGATGGATATAAATAGAAGTTTTCATATATAAAGTAAATATTATGCAATGTGAAAAATTAAGTAGTTTTTAAATAATAGTATTTATATATAGTTTATAAGAAGGGATGTTTACATTTTTAACTCAGTGTTAAAGTTTGTATTTGAACTAATAGTAATATTAAATTGTTTAATGAATAATTATTAATAAGTTGATATATTTATCTAAAAAGACTTATCATTATTAAAGTTGTGTAAGAGTTTAGTATTTGTTGATTAAATTAACTCAATATATAGGTTAAGTAGGTTGTCTGACCAGTCACTTGGTTAATAACACGGTCTTTAAATAGTCTAATTTTCGGGTAACGGCTTCTTCAACAGCTTTCATGTCAAAACAGAAGTCAAGCTTCTCAACTATCAAGTTGTAAAGATTTTAGCATTTTTCATTTTTATTTTATTTTCCAGTTAAAAATAGTTAAATAACCATTTTTTGATCAATATAAGATTGACTATAAGTTAGATATTTGAAAGAAATATTTGAAAGGTTATTTGGAATTTGATAAAAATATATAAATTTTGAAAATGTTATGTTCTCACTCTAGATTTAAACTCCATCTTTAATTACTAACTCTTAACATTCTCTATGTTTCTAATAATTGTTTTAATTTATCGTAATACTAAGTGTGATGTTTTCAATGTTGAATTCACATTATTAATGTTATTTTCTTATTTTTGTGATATAGTTTTAATTAATTTATTTTAGGGTTACTTGCTGTATCCTCTAATCTTATATCGATTGTCTAAAACTACAGATTCTCAAATGGTTCTCAAATTGTTAACGACTTTGACAAAAGTTTCATCTCATAAGGTAAAATCATTTTTATCTGTGTTATATATATATAGAATCTTTTATGTTAATATTATAATTAAATCAGATTTTAATTTATATTTTTTTGAAAAGATTGTATATCTGTATAGGAGAGAAGGAATATATCAAAAATGGATTCTTAGTTTGTTCTAAAATATTTCAATGAAAAGTTTATTTAAATTTATGAATTAAACCACAAAAGAAAGCATATTGTGAAATAAAATATTAGATATTAAATTATAAATTTTGGTAATACATTATTTTTAAAAAGTAATATATTCAGTATATACAATGAGCATCGCCAATTGCTCAACAAGCTTTGTGATAAATGCTTAGCCAGAGAAAGCATTTAAAATATCTCTGTCAGGAAACCCCCTCCCCCCAACCTCTGACCATGGTTTCATGCTTTGGCACTCCTCAGAGAGGCTCTAGGGTAATCTATCTGAGGAATGCCAAAACACAAAAGCATGGTCAGAGGTTGGGAGGGGGGTTCCTGATAGATATTTCAAATGCTTCTCTGGCTAATCACAAAGCTTGTTGAGTAATTGGCGATGCTCATTGTATATACTGAATATATTATGAGAATTGGGTCGTGTGATCTATGACTCCTATTTTAATATATTCAGTAGTTATATTTTATATCTATAACTCTTAAATAAAATTTAAAAAGCATCTTTTATATATGGACTTAAAAATGGAATTCATAATAAATTATGCTTAAACCCACATGTTTATTGATTATAAAAATCAAATGCTTAATAAAAATATATTACACTTTCAAATAAACATTATGCTTTATGTAAAAATAGGTTCAAGCTATTTTGATTTGTAATTAATGGCATTACCTACATTATACAATTGATGATGATCATTTTTTATAACCAGTCTTGTTACTCTTGTATTAACTCAGTTATTTGGACAGATCTGTGAGAAATATTTGTAATTAGTCAATTATATACCAAAATTTATTTACATTATTCAGTTTCTATATGATGGAATGAGAGGAAATATTATTATTATAAATGGAAAATCTGAGGCATTTGAAATAAAAATTAATCTTTAAAGGAGAATTAATAGTATCTCAAAATATGATTTTGAATGGTTATGATTTTGATGCAATATAGATTTAATAATGAAATTTGTAACTTGAATCAATTAAAATCAAGAAACAAGAACATCATCTTTTTGACTTATAAATTTACAGTGTGGTAATATATAGGGTATATAAGCACAGACTTTCAGATGACCCATCACTCTCCACTCTATCTAATAACACTGATACACTCAAGCACATATATGCTGAAAATATAAATAATCACCAATATACGTATTTCATGCTAAACCAGCAATCATCAGTTGATCCAGATTATCATCTCCCACACATATATACTATAAGTGCTCAGATATATATTAAGATAAACAATCTTCATACTTAAATGGACAGGCTCCAATCTACTACACACTCCAACTTTTCAACCATCCATCCAATTGAAAATCTGATGATGGAATGCTCCAAGGCCACCCTGAGAGCCTTGGAGCATTCCATAGAGTGGAGAGTGATGGGTCATCTGAAAGTCTGTACTCATATACCCTATATATTACATATATAGGCACAGGTATATAACAAGCCTGTGTTTCAGTTATTACAGTGTGGTGATATAATTTATTTACAATATGCATCCAATATTATGAATGCAACATATAAAAACCTTGAATTCAGTAATTAATGCTTAAAAATCTCATCATTCTTTATTCGCCAATGATGAAGAAAAATCTTCATCAATTTTTAATGTAAATGATTATTAATTTGAGATCTTAATAACTTTTTAAGAAAATTGAAAATGTGGATGTTGAAGAGCACCATAGACTTCAATGTGCTGCTTTTAACAAATTATAAGATAGTGTGTTAATGTGTATAGGGTTGTTATTTTATCCAATTTATTTTGTGGAAGTGAAATTCTATCAACTAAACATAAAGAGATTAGGAAAATTTTATCCAAGGATGTTTTGTAAAATTTTAAAAGTGTTATGACAATATCATAAAACTAATCACTACATTCACTATCTTGCTAGATGTGTTAGTGTGGAGTATACTATTATAAATTCATATCTTTATTAGATTGGTCATATGAAATAAATGAAATTATAAAAGAGTTTCTAAAAAAGCATTTTGTGATTAACTTGACATAATTTTGTGAAAGACTCCATTATCTTCAGAGGAATTATTATTTCTCAAAGATTTTCTACAGTGAAATTTTGATAGATTTCTTTGGGAAAATATGGCTAAATATAGAATACAATGAAAAATATTGAAATTTTCAAGTTTTTTAAATCAGGATCTCAACTCCACCATATTGCAAACTATTCCTCAGGTAGAAACTCAATTTTTCACAAAATGCATGCATAGTAAGTGAGAGTGGCCTGATTTTCTGTGCTGCTGAGGTGGAATTGAAATGAGATTTCAGAAAAACAAGTTTTTTGCAGAAGACAAAAGACAGCACCGCAAAATATCAAATAACAAAATAATGAATTTATACGTTCTATATGATATATGATGTATTTGTGATTTTTGAATAGATTTATATGGTCATATCAAAATTCACCTCTTGATGTTGTATAATAATTGTTTTTCTTTTTTTTTTTTTGGATTTGAAAAGGCATTACTTGCTAACTTTGAAATTCCAACAATATCTTATGTGAACTTTTCAGATCATAACCAAATAAGTGTTGATTATAACAATCAACCCTTAAGTTATCAACAATCTCAAACTGTAATCAAAATAACCTGCTTTAACAATAAAGTTGGTACCATCTTTATCTATAGTCTGATATGTTTGTGAGATTAATATTGTATCCTTACTCAAGTTGCAATCTTTCATGTCTACACAAACATATTAGACCATTGTTGATAGCTTAAGTGTTGGTTGTTACCATTTACATTTATAAACCTCAAAACAAAGCAAAACTCTCCAAGTTATGTGCTAGTATGGGATAGTGATCATGTGTTTAGTGATTTATAAACCTATTAAAACGTTGAGTAATTGATTTTATTGTTTAAGTATCAATTATAAACAAGCTCTCATTTATCTATAATATCCATTCTTTTCTAATATTTGTTATGTATATATTACATCATCATCATTATTATCAACCATTATCAATCCACTGCAGGATGAAGGTCTCTCCAAGTTTAATCCATCTTCTCCGATCTTCAGCTTCTCTTCTCCACATCACCCCTGCACAATTTCTTATTTCATCCATCCATCTCACATGTGGTCTCTTTCTGGGTCTTTTACAATCTCTTGGAATCCAGTTTAAAATTTCAATTGTCCATCTATTATCATCTCTTCTAGCAATATGTCCAGCCCAACTCCACTTCAATCTTTTAATTTTTTCAATGAGGTCAGTAACACCCGTTTGTTCTCTTACCCATACATTGCGTTTTCGATCTCTTCTTGTTACTCCCAACATACATCTCTCCATACTTCTTTGAGTGGTCTGAAATCTCTGTATTGCTCTTCTATTAAGTGTCCAAGTCTCAGATCCATAAGTAAGAACTGGTAAAACACATTTATTAAAAACCTTCCTTTTCAAACACATAGGCATATTTCCTTTTAGTATCAAGTTATTTCTACCAAAAGCACTCCAACCAAGTTTAATTCTATGATTAATTTCTTCCATTATGTTTCCATCTGTATTAATAATCTGACCAAGGTATTTGTAACTGTTAACTTCTTCTAATTCATCATAATCAATCTTTATTTTCATATTTTGAGCAAATCGATTAAACATTACTTTAGTCTTTTTAACATTTATCTTTAGTCCTACTTTCCTACTTTCATCTGATAATTCCTGCAACATATCCTGCAGCTCTGAAGCATTATTTGCAAAAACAACTACATCATCTGCGAAATCTAAATGACTTAAATAATCTCCATTTACTTTCACTCCTTTAGTTTCCCATTTTAATCCACAAAATACTTCTTGCAGCACTGCTGTAAAAAGTTTTGGAGATATGGAGTCACCTTGTCTTACACCTTTCTCAATGTTGACTTTCCCAGTATCATTATGTAATCTAATTGTTGCTGTTGCATTTTTATAAATATTCTTCAAAATATGACAATATCCTGGATCTATACCTTGATGATCCAATGCTTTAATCACTGAAGAAATGTTTATAGAATCAAATGCCTTTTCATAATCTACAAATCCAAAACATAATGACAACTCATATTCATTTGACCTTTCTATAACTTCTCTCAACACCTGGATATGATCTACTGTACTAAAACCACTTTTAAATCCAGCTTGTTCTCTTGGTTGGTGGAAATCCAATGTTCTCTGTAGACGAGTTGTAATTATCTTGGTAAAAATTTTATATAAAACTGATAAAAGGCTAATAGGTCTGTAATTTCTAATATCTTCTTTATCACCTTTTTTAAATATTAATATTATTACTGCATTCTTCCAATCATCCGGTACATCTTTATCATTTAGACATTTGGTATATAACTTTGCTAAAATTTTTTCTATTTCTTCTCCTGCTTCTTTTAATATATCAATTATAATTCCATCATTACCTGGAGCCTTTCCCTTCTTCATACATTTAATTGCATGTCTCACTTCTTCATTTAAAATTCTGGGCAATTCGGAAGATGGAATAGATATAGGAGGTACTTGTTCTTTATTACTATATAATTCTTGATAAAAATCTTCTACCAATTTCATGATGTCATCTCTCTTTTTAGTAACAATTCCATCTTTTTTTCTTATTGCAGATATAAATTTCCTACCAATACCAAAATGTTGTTTTACATTCTTAAGATTTTTATTTTCTTCTACAGCTTTCCTTGCTAGTTCATAATTATACTTTCTTATATCATTTTCAACTCTTTTCCGCACCATTTTAGAAAATTCGAGATATTCAATTCTTTTTAATGCATCATTTTTTGTATATCTTCATATTCCTTCTTTTCTTCATAAATTCTCTAGTCTCAGTAGAAATTTTATTGGTCAATTGCTGCTTTTTTCTACCAGCTATCTTTGTTGCAGTTTTTAAAAGTGTATCAGTTATTTTCATATTAATTTCATTTAAATCTGAATTATGCTCAAAATCTACTAATACTTGAAACCGATTTCTAAGTTCTAATTTAAATTCATTAGAATGTTTCTGAAGATTAGGAATATCAACTGTAAATATTGTTTTTCTTAATAATTTTTGTCTCTCTAGTTTCACATTAACACGTATCTTACACCTTACTAATCGATGATCACTTCCTGTGTTAAATTTATTAAGAACATTACAATCTTGAAATATGTATTTCCTATTAGTCAAAATATAATCCAATTCTGCTGTACCTTCATTTGGATGCTTCCATGTCCATTTCCTTTTAACATTTTTCTCAAAAAAAGAATTCATAATATAAAGTTTTTCTTTTTCTGCAAACTCCACAAGTCTATGTCCTCTCTCATTTCTATTACCATAACCAAAATTACCTACAGCACTTTCATCTTTCATTTGTTTACCAATTCTAGCATTAAAGTCTCCCATAACAATTTTAAAATGTTGTTTACTCTGATCAAAAGCCTTTTGTACATCCATATAAAAATCTTCTACTACTTCATCACTATGAGAACTTGTTGGGGCATAAACCTGAATTATCTGCATTTGATATCTGCTATTAAGTTGTATAACTAATCTTGCCACTCTGTCTGATACACCATCAATCTCCACAATATTGTTCTTCCACTTTTTATTTATAATGAATCCTACTCCACTTGTATTTCCAATATTTGTGCCTTTATAATAGAGTATATGTCCACTTTTTAAATCAATTGTCTCTTCACCTTTTCTTCTAACTTCACAAAGTCCAATAATGTCCCATTTAATATAAGAGAGTTCTTCTTCTAATTCTTGCAATCTTCCTTCACTTGAAAGTGATCTGCAGTTGTAAGTACCTAAATAAAAAGTCATCATCAAATGGCAGCCTGGGTCCGCAATCAGGGGATTCTTAGCACCCTCCGCCTTCGGCCACCAACCGCTGCCTTGGTTGGTGACTTTACAGCCTCCTGGGAATAAGGGCCATGCTTTATTTTTGTCTGTCATAATTGTATATATGTATTGGAAAAATATTTATCATTTACACAAACATTCATTCTGCCTTATCAGGCACTGAGAAGAAAGACCATGGTGTTTCTTGATCTTAAACTCAGAGGTAAAAAGCCAATAAACTCACCACGCTGGCTAATGCGTGTTGGTGAGCAGCCCATCCATGTTCGTATACTATATGAATAATCACATAGTAATAACAGCTGCAACGACAAGAGCGTATGGAGTGGACATTAGGAATTTGCCCTGCTCGGTTCCTTTAAAGCCTCCAAGAGGAATCAAAGGGTCTCGTTTCAGTTAATAGCAAACTCCTTTCTGCAGCCATATATTACATATGCTTGTTTATTTTCAATACTTGTTTAATTATGATCTGAAAAGTCTACACAAGATAATTTTAAGGTTAGGAAGTAATGCCTGTCCAAATCCAAAGAAAGGAATCAAATTAAAATATAACTATATATATTATAATCCTAGTAGCAGGAGTGTAAAATGCTACATAAGAAGATTTGATAAATAACACGTGTGTGCGCATGTAAACATACATATATATGTTAAAGATAGAGAAAATATACAGTTCATAAATTAAAAGGCATTTAAAGATCTTTTTAGTTCCACCTATTTTGAATTGTATTGAAAATAAAATCTTACTGATTTTAATAGAAATAATAATAATTAAAAAAGCAAGTCATATATAACGTGACATTACTTTTAACAAGCTTGTAGTTACAAAAATGCACATAGAGAGCGTACCAATAGCTCAATCAAGCTTTTAATTAATAAGTACGGTATGAGAAAATATTTAAAATCTCTATCCAAAACACTCCTATCTCCAGACCAACTTGGTTTCGAGCTTATGGCTCACGTCATATAGCTATTTAAGTTAGATAGCTGGATTTTAAAGACATTTTCATGTCCGAAAATTTCAGAGTTTCTACTTAAATATACGTGTGAAATAAGTGCTGGTTTTTTGAGTTGATATTTTAGGTATAGTGTCCGAATACTCTAGCTCTTCACTGACGTGAGCCATAAGCTCGAAACCAAGTTGGTCTGGAGATAGGTGTGTTTTGGATAGAGATTTTAAATATTTTCTCATACCGCACTTATTAATTAAAAGCTTGATTGAGCTATTGGTACGCTCTCTATGTGCATTTTAATAGAAAATAGTATCCAGGAAAATGAATTATGAATTAACACTATTTTTTTGAATTGTAAATAATATAGTAAAAGTGAAGATCTTTTTTTTTGTAATGTGTATTAGGTAAAGAAAAGAAAGCAAGTTGTTATTTCTTTCTTTTGTTGAAGAATACAAGGGAATATTTTTCTTTGGGTCTGAGATAATAGACTAGTCATCATTATGGTAAGTGCTGCAAATGAAAAAAAAAAGATAATCTACATTGTAGCATGCATAATGGCTGTGACTCAGGCAGTAACTAGTTATTTATGCAGCAGACAACTTCAGCCCAGTGTGGAATGATTCTAAACTGCAAGATATATATTAAAGCAGTGGAAGTGTGTTGTGTGGAGAAGTTTGTCTTGCCATGAATTTAAATTGTAAAGCTTATAAGCTATAAGGCTGTTTTATTATATAAAGGAATCTTTTACCATGAACATCTAGGCAAGAACAAGTAGCACATCAGTTGGAAAACCCTGAGTATGCAGCCCAGTCTAGTCTAGTAAATAATGCCTATGTGAAATAATATTGCCACCTCTTATAATCTGACACCAAAAGGAAGGAACCAGACTGTGCACTAAATTGCTAAAAACTTACATGTATTCTATATGTTCTCTACTAATACAAAGCTAATTTACATATTTAGTGTGTGAAGAGATGAAAGACACAGGTATATAATAAGCCTGTGTGTTTCAGTTAAAAACACTGACTATAAGTTCAGAGAAGAAAACATGTATAAAATCTAGAATGTAGGATGTTAAAGATTTGGTTTTAAACAGTAAAATTAAAATATTAAGCTATTCATTTTATAATATGGAAAAGAGACTAAATTTACAAAGATTAAAAGAAATCAATTATTGTGTAATGATATTCTGCATTTTTACATATGAATTACAAGTATAAACTCACATTGAAAGCATATTAAATGAGAAGTTATGTTTCACTTCATATATATATAGGTATAGGGAATTATTAGGAGTGAAGCTAAAATTTATGAACTGTTTGTTTAAAAAAAGATATTAATAATTCTATGTTTTATTTTATATCTATATATGAAATTGCTAAACATGGAGGGAATAAAATATATGAACTATTTATTAAAATGATCTTAATAATTTTATGACCGATTAGAAATTTACATTATCTAGCTATAATCAAACTATCGACATTTTGTTTTGTTAATAAGTGGTTATTTTATTATTTATTAATCTATTTGTTTATTTTTCATAAGATTAAATGTTATAACCTTAACACACACATATGCTAGTTCATAAAAATATCCACTGCTCTGAGAACATGTGAATCATTGAAAGATGTTCTGGGGTGTCATGATAAAGATTAGTAAATGATGATGATTGTTTTCTTAAATAATTCCAAGTAAACATTATTTTTCTGAGGAGGTTTGATGACTGGAGATTTTTTAAATAGAAACCCAAAACAAATAAAATACTATAGAATGATTGTGATAATAAAACCATCATCATCATTACTTTTGTTTAATTTAGTTATGTTTATTTAAACCAGGATTGGTAAGATTTACAAATATATGTAGTAGGATATTCTTACATTTATCATTTTAGATATATGCTTGAGGATCCAGGAATATCTTTTACTTATTATATATCATCAGTTTGGGTTTAAACCCAAATTACTGGGATATTATCACTACATAAGTTGGTTAATGCATTTTTACTGGTACAATATATATATATATATATTATAATTATTTATAGGTTTATATATATATATATATATATATATATATATATATATATATATATATATATATATATAGGTTTCTATTGGACCTGTACTTAAAACTTTGCAACTAATGTCCAAAGCAGATCAACTCAAGCCTGTTGTGGTTAGACTAATGACTAGTCTATGGAAATCCCAGGACCGCATTTTTCCACAGTTACAGAGTTTGGTGTTAGAATCTACCAAAGGAAAAGTTAATCCATTCACTAATGTCAATGAACTCCTTTTAGCTAAAGCAGCAACCATCCGTGACATCTGCTTTGACAAGTAAGTATTGTACTATTATTGATTACTAAATATAAAATACATGTTTTAGAAATATTTGTGTAAGCAAGTCACACCGATCAGTAAATATATACTATGTAACTTTGGAATATCTGTGTGTGTATATTATGTGTACAGATTTATATACAGAGCAAATATTGATAAAAGTATTTTTAAGTGTAACTGATGATATTCTTGCCTCAAACTAGATTTTAGTTTTTTATCTGCTTTAAACATTAACCCAGATTCTTTTTTTTTCTCAGTGATGAGATGTTTATTCATCAAAAAAAAAACATACAGTGAAACAAATGAAATTTCAGGAACAAAATGGTAAGAGGGGAAGGATACATGTAAAAAGGGAATGGGAAGTGGAGAGAGGAAATGGTGTGTAGTTCAGGCTGGTTAGAAAAGCATGTCTTTGTGATTGAGTCCTATGACAGAGGCTGAGAGGATGGGAGTTGGAGGATTGCCAAAGTGCCAGTGAGGAATGGAGGTGGGACTAGTTTGGTATCTTGGGTTTTGAGAGTGCGAATTAGGTCCAAGAGCTTTTGATTGACTGAATGTACTCTCTGGTCAAGGATGATGGCACATCGGAGTAACCAGAGAGCATAGATGAGAAAAATTGACAGTCTAATAGCTGCAAAGACCCCTGTTTCTATGGATTCTTGGAGGTTGAAGATGGTATTTCTGTGTGAGGAAAGGCAGGAGTTGATGACATTTCTCATACCAAGCAGAAAATGACATTTAAGTAGGAAGTGCTGGAGGGTTTCATTGTCAGTTTTACAGAGCTGGCATATGGGAGAGATCTTGGTGAAACCCCTATGGTTCACCAAAAATTGATTTGTGGGAAGTGAAGATTGATTTTGAGGAGGAAATCAAGGAATTTTGCTTCAAGGGACCACCTTTTGAATTCGCGGATTAATTGGTCATTAGTGAGTCCGAGGAAGGTAGGGGACACAATGGAAAAGTCCGTGGTCTGGTTGAAAACCTCCCAGTACTTTAGTTTGCTGTTGATGGATGGTATAACAAAGCCAGCCTTTTGTAGAATGTTGGCAATGAGTGAGGTCCATGACCTAGACCTGCCACTGGGAGGAGGAGTGTCAGTGGGTGTGATAATGATATGCACAAGATTGGCAGGGAAGTGACTTAGGAGTGTGAGGATAATGTTGTGATATTTCTGGATCAGAAGACCCAGATTCTTTAAAAAGAAAATTATAACTCATAGCATTATTCATTTTACAAGATTTTCCTGAAGTAGATGATTCTTTAGACATAAAATCAGATGAGCATTAATCTAGCACTGTATCAATGATTACCTCATTTATAAGACTCGAATTCATCATGAAGGTATTGAGCATTTTATTATCAATTTTCATCACAAGAAGAGGAAAAAATATCAAGTAAATCTGTTCACATATATACTAATATCTTGGATTTGAGTTAAATTCATATGTAAAAATTATCTTTATCTCTTTAATTTATTACTGCATTATCTTTTTTTTTCATTTCTGAGTTATTTTTAATTTTTTAAAATTATTTTTGTAAATTTATTAATAATTTATAGAAATGGTGATGTCGGCTAACTGATGAGTGCTAGTTCAGCATGAAATGTATTTTGGGATCATTTGATTTTTAATTTATCTTTATTCATATGTTTTAAAAAGATTGTTTGATGGTGTGGAGATTATCAAATACATTTATAAAAAAAAAATTTAATCATATTATAGGTAGGTATATACACGTATATAGCATACACAAATCTACTTATTTTAAATGTTCAAATTTAAAGATGCAATTTGTCCATAATGTTGCCTTTTATATGTAAAACGTAAAATAATTTAAAACAAAATAGAAACAAAGAATTCACTATAAATATGTATTTTTTTATTTAATACATCAATCCGGCTTTCATTCCTTTTTGGAACTTTATGAAGATGTTTCTTTTTACAAAATCACACTTATTGGACATTATTTACATTACATTACAATAAAAATAATTAATAAAATACTTATATGCACATGAAAATGATTAAATTTATTACAATCCCTTTTTTTAAAAAAATGTATATATATATTTACAAAATAATTTTTAAAAATATTTTTAATTATAAATCTAAAGTTTTCAATAAGCTAACAATGGCCACCCACCCCGGTTGTGCTGGAACTTTAACCATGTTTACACATTTGTTTAAATTTTTTTGAATTTACAAAGTTTCATAACATTTTCTTTCCTTGTAATTTTTAACATAACTTTATTACCTGCATATTTTTATGTATTATATTCAGTATCCAACAAATGTATATATGGCCCTGATTTTATATTCTATCTATTAATTGCTCTATCATGCTCCTTACATCTTTCAATGGCAGTCCTTTCTGTCTGATCTATTGCAAAATTCCCAACTAATTTTATAAAGTAACCCTGCCCTATTTTAATATTATCCATCTTTTTTGCATTACATATCTTTTTTTTTATCAATGTCTTATATAAATATTCTGAATACGGAACTGAAACCCACTTCTTGCTTGTATATACATGCTTTACACTATCTTTTGCAGTATTATTTTTTTTATTTCTGAAAATATTTTTAATGTCTTTTCCTTAATAGCCCATATTAACATAATCACTCTCAACTTCCAATTTCTGTTTAAATGCTTATTTTTCATTCAATGTTAACCTATCATTTTTTAACTTAAACCCTTTCAAAGCTGCTACTTTCTGAGATCATGCTGATATGAATTTGGACCAATTGTAACTCTTTTTTCTTCATCATTAATGTAATGTTTAATAAATATTTCACCATTAATTCCCTTTCTTAAAAAGTCTGAATACTTTAATTCTTTCTTCTCTTTTTTTATTGTAAACTTAATATTGTATTTATTATTGTTCAATTCTTTAAATGCATTAACACTTCTACAATTACCTATTACAATTATATCATCAACATAAGTGTGATATTCTATAATTTCTTTATTTATATATGCATATCAGTTATATTTTTCTCTATATAATAATCATAATTGATTATAAAATTCCACTAATAGGCAACCCATTTCTTTGTTATATTCCAAAATGTTTTTTAATAACATATAACCATTCTTTTGAAATTATATTACTTATTTCTACTTTATCAATAACTATTTTTATACTATCTTTCCCTAGATATATTCTGATACATTTTTTCAATATCAAATGAAATAATCATTTCTTTTCTATTTAACTTTACATTATTTAATTAACTATACGTTCTGTTTAGGCAAATGCAACATGAAATTTATAGATTTAGTATCATATTGACATTATAGTTTTTCCATTTCATGAACAATTTTCATCACAAAAAGACTGAAGAAAGATATAATATATTTTACTATTTAGAGGAGGAATCAAACAAACTTTCACATATCTATCCATCTAAGTGTGGGTACATATATAAATATGTTTTCTGTCTGTCTGTCTTTCTCTCAATTTATTATTCTTTTTTTTTTTCATTTCTACATTCTACATTTTGCTAATTATTTTTATTGATATCCCAATTTATTTCATTTTTGAATTAAATTGTATTCTAGATATATATACAAGTTAGCCGAGAGGTCATCGCATCCGCCTTGCAAGCAAGTAGTTGTTTGTAGACGGTTGTGGGTTCGCGTCCCGGCTGATGCTATGACATATGTGGGAAAAAAATTATATTATGTTGGATTCACTATTGTTCTTTTTTTGTATATTTATGCAAATACTTAATACCAAATGATGTCATGGGTAAAGAGGAACAATTATATACATATTATAAAATTCTTTTTCTAAAAATCACTTTAGACATCAATATGTACCCAGGAAATGTATTTCTTTTTGAAATGGAACTTCTGCCGTTGTGGATGTATATATATATTTTAACTGAAAATAACCGTATTTTTATATAAATTAACATTTGTATAAATTAATTTTAATGTAAGTATATATAAATAGAATTATAAAAGATATTTCTAAGACAAATGTAAAAATACATAATCAATACTAATATAATATTTTCAAGATATAAAATATGTATAATCACTGAAAAATTTTCATAAAATCACAGCTTTCGTTCTTTCTTTATATATATAAAGTAAAACACACCTGTTCACTCTTTAGTAGCTCGAGGATTAAACTATGGAATAAAAAAATAAAAATGTAAAATTTTTATTAATTTATATGAATATTTAAAATCTAAAAGGAAAGAAAAAAGATTGATAAAATAATTAATTTTTTCATTAATAAAATGTATTTTTCTAGAAACTTTTAAGCATAATGATAATAAAAATGTATAAAACAAATATGCTAGGAGACGAACAAAAAATCAAATCTACAACTGATATTTTATATTTTGAATACCGCTTAGATAGTCACTAACAAAAATTATATATATATATGTTATCTGTTTTTGGAATCTCTCCTGATTTAATACAATCAAGGGCAAATTCAAATTAACCAACATCTATCGTTTTATCACATTGATATTACAGAAATGTGAAATAGATGCTTGCAATTCTGTTTGAATAATACTTTTTTTCTCATTTCATCAATCTTGAGTTCAGAAGTCTCATATATACTATTGGCAAACTGGTTACTGATAACAATAATAATTCTTTTAGAGGTACTTTTACATCCATCAAACTTTTGTAAAAGTGACAATTTTTATGATTACATCTTATAAAGCTTTGTTTATGTATTGTTTTCTTCACTCTTTTTTTCTGACATCATCCAGTGATTTTACAAGTTCTTCTACAATTTCTGGATTTTCTAGGAGCTGCTATTACAAAATTGTCAAATTTATCATGTCAAAAAGGAACTGGGACAATCCTATTAATAGATATTCAATATATTGACTCCATTAAGCATTACATGGTCACCATACAAGGCAAAACTCTCCATTGATTACTCTGGTTGAACAGGATGGCACTACTGTATGGAAATTTTTGCCTTGTTTATATTGACTCCAGTTAGCATACTTCAGTATCACTAAACATCACATGACCACTATGGAGAGTTTTGCTTTGTTTAATACTTCAGTATCATTATTCGTACAGAAACTATTCCAAAAATGTTGCATGAAAGCTTATAAAAACCAAATGAACTCAACAGTGATGTAAAAAATTATTGCCCATTGTCATTATTAAATATTTCCTATAAGTTTTTTGAAAGAATATTAAGAAGAATTTTTCCCACAATTGACAACCATCTATCTATATAGCAAGAAAATTTTATGCCAGGAAAAAGCCACTTTGAACAAGTTTTTTCTTTAATAACTCACATTGAAAAAAAACTTTAAATTAAAAATCGGTACTATGTTTATTGATCTAATCTCAGATTATAATTCTGATTGGGAAAATGGTCTTTTAAAAGTTTCTGAAATTAATAAATGCATGAAAATTATTAATTTACTTGATATCATATTCGGTAATAGAAAAATTCAAGTAATACCAAATGATAATTGTGGTAGTTATAAAATTTTATAGACTGGATTATAGAGTTTAGTTTTTTTATCTAATTTATTTTATATATTCACTAGTAGTCTTCTATATTTTGATTGCAGGAAATCCATCTGTGCTTACAATATTTCTATTTCATGGTAAATTTGGATCATAGTCTAATTTTATTTTCTTCATTTATCTAATGTTAAATTAAAAATCAATTTCTGGAAATAATCTTCTTGAAAAGCCTAGTACTTCTTAGAATTTTTATGGACAGTTTCCTTAACATTACCATACTCTTCTGAACTCTAAGGTAAATATTGCCATGAGAAATATTACCGGTACACTCTAGTCTACTATTTTGCTGTGGCTTCCTGTTCCTCCACATATTCCTTCACCAGATATTAGAAGTCAACTTGCCTCATGGGAAATGTGTAAAAAGTTGTTAACCAAATCAGGTTTGGCAATAACTCCAAATATAATTTCATCATCTAAGATTTTGCTCAGATCAAAATGGGTATTTAGTCAAGAATATACATTTGAAGAATTACAGTGCAAAATATGGAATTCTTTCTGTTTCCAGATTCAACAATAAAGCCAGCTAGATTTGATCTTTTTAGACATAACTGCAGGACAATTCATGATCATTATTCACACCTGTTTCTTAAATAGAATTTAAAAGCCACTTATGTAAATATCAATAAACACAAACTATAAATAACATAATTAATGTTCAATCTGTGATAGAATTATAAGACTTAATAAAATCAATAGCAAATCTATATTGTGTGGTTGAAATCTTTACAAGATTTTTTATAGTGTTTTTTTTTAATAGTTAATAGTTAAACCGTTAGAAAAATTCATACACTATATATATAAATGAAATATTTTTAAAAACATGGACATATCAAATAACATCTATTAAAATTTTATATATATATGAGATAGAGAGGAAGATGAAAAGACTGAAAAATCCTGAGTTCAAATCCCCCTATTTACATATATAAGAAATATTCAGTATAAGCAAATTATATACTACCTTAGAATTATATATATAGAGAGAGAAGAGAGACATCTAATTTATGACTTTTATATAATTAGGATTATATATAGAGTATATGAGCAGACTTTCAGATGACCCATCACTCTCCACTCTATCTAATAACACTGATACACTCAAGCACATATATGCTGAAAAGATAAATAATCACCAATGATATATATCTGAGCACTTACAGTATATATGTGTGGGAGATGATAATCTGGACCAACTGATGATTGCTGGTTTAGCATGAAATACGTTTATTTGTGATTATTTATCTTTTCAGCATATATGTGCTTGAGTGTATCAGTGTTATTAGATAGAGTGGAGAGTGATGGGTCATCTGAAAGTCTGTGCTCATATACCCTATATATTACATATATAGACACAGGTATAGAATAAGCTAGTGTTTCAGTTATTACATTGTAGAGATGTCTGCCCATCCTTGCATATGTATTAAATGGATTATGGCCTGTACATGTGGAGTTCAGATTGACCTTAGGTCAACATGGGTGTGACAAGAATATTGGCCTCAGGGTGGCCTTCGAGCATTCCATCATCAGATTTACAATTGAATGGACGGTTGAAGAGTTGGAATGTGTAGTAGATTGGAGCCTGTCCATTAAAGTATGAAGATTGTCTATCTTAATATATATCTGAGCACTTACAGTATATATGTGTGGGAGATGATAATCTGGACCAACTGATGATTGCTGGTTTAGCATGAAATAGTATATTGGTGATTATTTATCTTTTCAGCATATATGTGCTTGAATGTATCAGTGTTATTAGATAGAGTGGAGAGTGATGGGTCATCTGAAAGTCTCTGCTCATATACCCTATATATTACATATATATATATATATATATATATATATATATATATATACACAGGTATAGAATAAACCTGTATTTCAGTTATAATTAGGGTTATAAATTTTAAATGTTTCCAACTTTGATTATTAGATAGTATAATATCATTTTGCAGTGCCAGTTTTTAATTGTTTTTTTGGTTACATCTTAACTTTATCTAAAAATAAATAAATAAACAAAGAAATCCTGTTATCAATATTTAATCTGAAAGCCTTGTAATCTGTTATATATAACTGATAAAAAGTAAGCTTTTAAATGTCCTAATGTACAGCAAAGTTTTTTAAAGTGTATACCATAGAGGATTATTGGAGACCTAGGCATCATTTGTTGATTTTTCAATTAATTAATGGTGAAATTTTTGATAATTTTCACATTCTTAGTTTACCTTTTAGCTAAGAATGACATTTTAGCATATGAGTAAATAATAATGAATCTATAATTATATTGGGCTAGATATCTTGAAGAAAAATCTTGAACCTGAGCATTTTTTCAAGGTTTATCTGGATTAAAATTCCAGGTAATAGCAAATCAATGCAATACCCCTACACTATGAGCTCTGATATACACAGACAAAAGTTGCATTAGTGATATATTGAATCTTCTCAGTATATAAAAGGTTGGTATGGGTTATTGAAGGAGTACACATCTAAAGACATTATCATGGAAAATTAGAATACTAAAGTTGAGACAAGACAAATGAAAGGATTTGGGTCAGATATAATAAATAATTGTGAATTATAATTCACTAAGATTTATTTGATTTTTATAAACAACAGAAACTTGTTATTGCAGCTGCTTTGAAGATATAGCTGGAAGAACCTTAGCTACCTGAATAGACATCTAATTGATTTTATACTGGGAAGTTAAAGATGCTAAAGTCATATGTTAAAATCATTGCTTATTAATGAAGTATAAATAAATTCATGTCATAACATTATCAAAATGAGTACAAGATTTAAAACAATCATAACAAATAAGATAAAAACTTAAATTTTCCCATGGCATATTCTGAAGCATGGTAGGTAGTGATTAAAACTTGGAAAGAACAAATTTGTTTTAGTGTTGATGAAAAGCCTTTAAGTAGAATAGAGAAGAAAAGCTTGGATATCAGAATATACCCTGAACAAGATGGATGAACACAGAGCAATGGTGCACTTATTAATTAAGAACTTGTCTGAGCTATTGGTACACTCTCTATATTACATATTTGTAAATACAAGCTCATAAAAGCAATGTCATACTATATATGACTTGCTTTATTGATATATATATATATTATTTTAATTATACCACCTATAGAACTTCAGTAATGTTGAAGAAAATCCTCTTGTAGAACCACATATTTCTAATAATTAAATCTGATATTATCAGCTTTTTGCAAAATTAATTGATGTCAGATTTAATTTAACAAAAGCATTCTGCAAGAGGGTAGTTGATTTTTCATCAAGTACTGCAAACAACTGAAAATTTCTTCAAGGGCATAAATAAAATAACAGTAATATATTACATATTTAAATGGTATTTATTAATTGATATATATGAATACATGAGCATGTGTAATTGGATTATAAATAAAAATAATCAAATGTTTAATTTTTTAAAATGTCATCCAATGTTTGAGCATCTCTGAATTGGTAGATTGAAATTCAGTCCAAGAATTTTCAGCTTTTGAAATCATCGCAATATCTGTGCAATAAAGTGCAGAATATCCAATTGTTTTTCATAATCATATCTAAAGCTTACTTATTTTTTTCCAAATTATTGCAGAAAAGAATAAATGAAATAAATTAATTCATTAATATCTGAAATAGTTTCCAAAACAGATGTTTAAGCTCTAGAGGATGGATAAATACTAAAAATCCTCATGATCTGGGCAATTAAAACCCATTCTCCCCACCCCCTGTGTTCTTTTCTGCTGATTTGGCGGGGGGGGGGGGTGTTCTTGAAAAGACTTTGCTTTAAAATGAATTTCATGTTTGTTGAGTGGCTTTTTTTTTTTTTTAATATTTGATTTGAATTTATTTAGAAATGATGAAGTTTAACGATAATAAGTGATAAATGTTTGTTGTAAAGCTTTTATTCTGGATGCTGGTTATAAAATATTGTCTGTTTATTTCTTCAGAGAATGTAATTAAGCATTTGTTAACTGAACCACATTTATGTGGTGGTAAATCTTTATTTCTCACTTCTAGAAACAATTAGATGGCTGCGGCAGCGATGAAATTATAATTTTTACTTAAGACTTTTTTATTTACTTATTTAGATAAATTGTTTTTGTATATGCTTTTAAAACAGCCAGTTGTTGTTTTTTTTATTATGAATAGTTCCAAATACACTTATGCTGTTGAGATAATAGTGAAGAATAACTTTTTAAAACTATTTTAACATTGAAAATAAATATTTATTACTTTACTTACACAGAAGCGTTTTTTTATATTTAATAAATTTAATTATAAAAAAAAAAAAATGTGTGTGTGTGTTTCTATATATGTAAATTAGATCATTAACAAAAATGGCTTCAGTAGTATATATATATATTTCACTAAATACATTCATTTTTATATTATACTAACTGCCCCCCGTGGCTTCGCACAAGTTAATAGAAAATTGCCAATTTTTTTAAAACAATTAAATACCATAAAGCAAAAATTCAAAAAATTAAAGAAAATCATACAAGAACCATCAAGGTTGGTGCAATATCTTAAGTACCAACTTTCAAGTATATATATATAATTAGTAAATATAGTACATCAAGGATACACGATAATAGCATCATATTCATGAGTTCTTTGTTTTAGAGCTCTGGTGTTTATCGTGGTTGTTGACTACTAATCTTCAAAGAATATAATGTAATTCATAATTAAAATATAATTAAGTACTATTTGCATGAAATAATAATATATGAGTTATAAACAGCAATTAAAAACGACTATTGTAAAACATTTTTATAAACAATAATGTATGTCAAATAAAATGCTTTTAATCTAAATAATTTAAAATTTAACATTCTTTGTGATAATGCTGTTCCTCTGGGTTATATATTTACACAATATTTCTCTGCTAATGATTAAGATTTTGATGCATTTTTGTATTACAAACAATAATAAATTCTGAAAGCGCCTAGTCAGCAAAAATTATGATATTGAAAGCCTACAAAAATTATTATATAAAAAAGTTTTACCACAATGCATCAGCGTTTTATTAATAATACATGATGTATCGACAGCAGTATCAAAAAAGTATGACTTTTTACCATGAAATTTGAATATGGTGGTATTTTTTTCATATTCCAATTGCAAGTGAGAAATTAAATACAATAATGCAGTGCAAATAAAATGTAACATTTCATTAAGTATTCTTAAAAATTTTATAGTTAAATCCAAACATTTGATTTTCCTTTTTAAATTCAGTATTAAATTAATAATCAGAAAATAATAATTCTTTCCAACAGCTATATAATCAAATAATATTTTATACATAAAAAGCTTTTTTCAGCACTTCCTTTAGTGCCCTTTTCAAATTATAAATCTATTTAACGTTAACGAATCACCTGACATAAAACCATCCAGTGTCCAATAATGGAATTAAAACAACAATAGTGATATAAATAATTGAAAAAAGCTTTTTATGCATAAATTATTATTTGATTATATAGCTGTTGTAAAGAATTATTATTATTTTCTGATTATTATTTTGTGGAAGAGCAGCATAAGGATTTTTATTCCTTTCCAATTTTGATATTATTAAATTATATGTGTTATTAGACATTTAGTTTCTCCATTCAGGACAATGTACAAGAGCATTTGCCATTAAATAATCAAATACTTAGTTGGTTGTCTACTCGGTCATGATTTTAATGCAGGATGCCAAAATGAATAATTTTGCATTTAAATCCTATGCTTTTCTTCTGCATACAATTAGTAAAAGATTAAACAATTTTTTAACAAATAGGTGTATTTATAGTTTATCACATGATTAATGAGATCATATTTTTTACCCAAAATTCTTAATTTATTTTGGGTTTTTACATAATTATTCTATCACTGTTGCCTAGACACAGTAGGAAGTGGATATTTTGAAAGTCTATAGTGCCAAAATTGAAGATAATATTTTAAAATTATAGACGAGTAATATTTTAAAACATCAAAATACCAAATTACATTAGTTAATGATTAAAATAAAATAAACACCTATTATTTTTTACAAATAAATTACCTATTATATTGAAATATTAAACTAAATGATTTTTTTTATTTCATTTATTTTTAAAGTTTCTATTATAATTAATAATAAATATAATTATTACTCCAGTAATAAACTTATTAAAGTACTTTATGATTATACCTTTTAGTTTTGAATACATGTAACCATTTATGCATGTACATATCTGTTTGGATATTATGTTAAAACTTTATATTATCTTATCAAGTCTAGTTTAAATTGTATATCTGTAATAATAAAGTTATGATTATACTAAAATATTTTTAAATATTTTGTTCTTATTAAAATTAATGTTGTATTTTGTCATTCTGTCTATTATTCTTTCAAAATTAACTTTATGAATGTGTGTATCTTTTTTTAATAAAATTTTAACCATGACAAAACATTTGATACATATAATTTTTAAGATGCTGTATATTTATAAATTATACATGGAAAGACATTTTGGATAAGTATAAGAATTTGCTTCATTAGGTAGAAGTATCAATAATATTAATATTACTTCCAATCATATTATCAGCAACAGTGATAATAGTAATTAACGATCAATAACATTTGCTTTATTGATAAGCCAATAACATTTTTTAGAGTTTATGGTTGTGACTATTAATTTAAACATTAAAATATTATATATATATATATATATAAGCTATCTAAGAATTATATCTTGTATTAAGGGTAAAGATATATTAAGCAGTATTATCACATAATCTTTAGAAGAAATTTAAAAGTCCTAAGATATATTTGAGATTGAAATTTCATCATTATCATTCTTTCTCAGTTTATCTATATTCACATTTATTCTTCTATATTGTAAGCTAAAGAAAATGATAGAGAGAGTGAGGGAGAGGGAAAAATAGGAAAGATAGGGAGAGAAGGAATTGTAAGCTGAAAGATAAATGGAGGAGAAGAGGAAAGAAGAGTGAGAAATAAGAATGGAGTAGATAAAAGAAAAGAAGAGGGGGGTGTAAAATGAGATTGTGAGAAAACAAGAGAAAAGGAGAGAGAGGGAAGAAGAGAAGAGGTAGAGAAAGAGAAAAGAGAGAGAATAATCAAAATTATCAAAGACTCTTCAGCTAGACACAGCAGGGTTACAATAAATTTTAACAAAAAATGATACCACAGACATATATAATCAGATAGAAGCAAAATTTTAATTATACTGCAAATCATTATCATAACATGATAAATAATTTAAGATAGATGATATAGAGTACATTTTCACTCTTACTAAATAGTTATTAGAATCAGCCTCCCATCAGATCATATTCTCTGAATAAACAAATTTTGATTTAAGGAATGTTTCAGTAATAGATATGGAATGAGATACTTCACTAAAAGACTAACAAGTGTAAATGATCTCAGGGGTCTTACTGTAACTCTTGTAAAATGTGCTAAGATATGGTGGTGCCTAATAAGTGACCGAATGGATAAATAAATGAGTGAGTGGTATCCTGGATGTCTGTGGGAGGAAAGCACTATACTAATAAGTGACTGCTTCCTACTATAAGATAACCATAATTTATTAAATCCCATAAAGGATATTTATTCAAACATTTAATTATATAATCAAAATGTTCAGAATTTAAATTAATTATAGCCTATTACCCAGGACATCACTCAAGATCAAAGAAAGACAAGAGTGGTTTTTATATCCCTCCACCTTCTCACAAACAATCTTCACATGAAATTAAATGCAAATGGACCTTAACTAAATATAACAACATATTGTGCAGTCTGAAATATCACGAACAATCTTCCAAAATATCAAGCTGTCTTCATTTTATCTTACATAATCTTCTATCGTAGAAGATCACACAGTTTTGAACAATTCTTAAAATAAAATATCATAGTAAGTGAATCTGTAAATACGTGATTATCTGTTAATGTGATTCAATCCATGAATCACAATTACATGCACGGCTTTAATGTATTTCTATAAGTATGCAAATATTCTCAATATCTTTAATTTAATGTAAATAATAAATGTTGTTGTGAACCCAAGACAATTGCATATAAGAACAAAAAAAATAGAAACTAAATTTATTTTAAATAAACAATAAATTGGTTTATTAACAATTACGACAATATAAAACAACAACAAAAAATATTTACATAAGTTGGGAAATATTGCCAAGATAGCGCTGTTATAATTAGGTCTTTTGACTAACAGTGTTTGAATAACTTCTTTGTTTTTACAAATAAACTATCAAGGTTTCTTTTGGGAAATAACTGAATTTACATAAATCACCCCATTTAATAATTTAGTAAAAATAGAGAGTGAACACTGGCTAAATTTTCTCTACAACTCCATTCAAGTAAATAATCTCTAAAATACTTCTGAACATTTTAAATTTATGTACTTCATAGTGAGTTAGTATTAGCTCAATAAAATATAATTTCACTTTATTTATTTAATAATAACATAAAATTAGTAACCAGGATTAATAAACTAATCTGCAAGCACTTGATATAATAAGCCAAACACATTTAGATAATGGCTGGCATATCCAAAATAAATTTCAATTATAAATAATTATACTCTTGTTTAGAATTCATCATCATCATCAACCATTATCAATCCACTTCAGGATGAAGGTCTCTTCAATAGCTTCTCTTCTCCACATCATGTGGTCTCTTTCAGGGCCTTTTACAATCTCTTAGAATCCAGTTTAACATTTCAATTGTAACACCTGTTTGTTCTCTTACCCATATATTACATTTTTGATCTCTTTTTGTTACTCCTAACATGCATCTCTCCATACTTCTTTGAGTTGTCTGAAGTCTCTGTGTTGCTCTTCTATTAAGTGTCCAAGTCTCAGATCCATAAGTAAGAACTGGTAAAACACATTTATTAAAAACCTTCCTTTTGAAACACATAGGCATATTTCCTTTTAGTATCAAGTTATTTCTGCCAAAAGCACTCCAACTAAGTTTAATTCTATGATTAATTTTATCCATGATTTTCCATCTGTATTAATAATCTGACCAAGGTATTTGTAGCTGTTAACTTCTAACCCATCATAATCAATCATTATTTTTATATTTTGAGAAAATCCATTGAACATTACTTTAGTCTTTTTAACATTTATCTTTAGACCTATTTTCCTATCATCTGATAACTCCTGCAACATTTCCTGCAGCTCTAAAGCATTATTTGCAAAAACACCAAATCATCTGCAAAATCTAAATGACTTAAATAATCTCCATTTACTTTCACACCTTTAACTTCCCATTTTAATCCACAAATTACTTCTTGCAGCACTGCGATAAAAAGTTTTGGGGATATGGAGTCACGCTGTCTACAAATCCAAAGCATAATGGCAACTCATATTCATTTGTCCTTTCTATAACTTTGCTCAATACCTGGATATGATCTACTATGCTAAAACCACTTTAAAATCCAGCTTGTTCTCTTGGTTGGTGGAAATCCAATGTTCTCTGTAGATGAGTTATAATTATCTTGGTAAAAAATTTGTATAAAACTGATAAAAGGCTAATAAGTCTGTACTTTCTAATATCTTCTTTATCACCTTTTTAAAATATTAATATTAATACTGCATTCTTTCAATCATCTGATACATCTTTATCATTTAGACATTTGGTATATAACTGCTAAAAAAAATTATATTTCTTCACCTCCTTCTTTTAATACATCAATTATAATTCCATCATTACCTGGAGCCTTTCCTTTCTTCATACATTTAATTGCATGTCTCACTTCTTCATTTAAAATTCTGGGAAATTCGGAAGATGTAATAGATATAGGAGGTACTTGTTCTTTATTACTATATAATTCTTGATAAAAGTCTTCTACCCATTTCATGATGTCATCTCTCGTTTTAGTAATATAACGTTTTTCGTTTTGCTAGTAAATGCGCGAGTTGATCAAGTTATGTCAAAAAGAAGAAAGTTGTATTTCTATTTCTAAAAAAACATAGCTATATTTCCTGATCAACTCTGCCTAATAATTATTGAGAATTATGCTATCTACGAAAATCAGTTTTTAATTTATTTGAAAGGTGCCAGAGTTCTACAAGAACCCACTGAAACCATCACATAGCATCTCGCAAATTAAAAAGAAAAGATATTTTTAAAATTATAGGTCTTGGATTTTAAGAATCGGTAATTCTACCGTAAACTAGAATTATCTTTAAATATTATTTTTCATGGAACCTACAACATATTGGCAAAGGTAAATTACGTTTTAAATCTTATTAAACTAATAATAAATTTAACAATAAAAAAATGATAATTATTATTAATAATGTACAAATGAAAATTGGTATTAGAAATATTTTTATTCTAATAGATTAAAAAAATGTTTGAAGTAAATTATTTATCAAATAAATTGGAGAGAACACACTTAATTCAGACGTGAAATATTAATAAAATAAAGCAATTAACATAAGTAATTAAAAGTTCTTGGGTACACAAGAGTCTCTTGATTAATTAAATGAAAGTCTATATCGGGTCCTGTTATAAGCTTATTTTTACGAGTAGTTTTTAAAATGGTTAACTTTGTCACAATCAGGATAATGAAGCATAACTTACCCGTAAGTTTAGTGAATTCAGTAGTAGATAACTATGCATAGTTTTTTGGGTAGAATGAGCTCGGCCTTTTGGTTATTATTTGATCTTGTGGGCCATTCTCCTAGTTGGTCACAAAGGCTTTTCCTGGTGCACATCTTCAGGCACGATGTCCGCAGAAGCTCTGGTTCACTCCGACATGCCAAATTATTTCAGTGTAGAGCGATCCTGGATGTATTATTGTTATCCAGGACTGACTAGAGAAACAAACGAAACAAGATGTTCTTCAAACCGGTCTCTGCCTTTTTATACTAGAGGCCCAGTTTTCAGACTTCTGCACATGCTATTATCATGGCGTTTTATGTTTATAATCTTATACAGTCTTTATCATTTTTCAATTACTAAGTTCTCATTTTTCATCAAGTTTTTTGGCCATCTTTAATTAGCTATACTTTTTCTTTTAGCTTATCTTTTTTTTACTTTTGAAATTCTTTTGTTCTCTACAATTCTACTTTTATTTCTAATTACATTAAAAAAATACGAAAGAATAATTTAACTTTCATTGTACGTTATTTTTTTTAAAAAAAAAATTAGTCAAAAAAAAATTTAAATTTACTTTTATTTTTTAGCTTTTACCAAATGCCAATATATTTGCAACGTATATAAATAAACGTTACAGTAATAATCCCATCTTTTTTTCTTATTGTATGCATATATAAATTTCCTACCAATACCAAAATGTTGTTTTGTACTCTTGAGACTTTTATTTTCTTCTACAGCTTTCCTTGCTAGTTCATAGTTATACTTTCTTATATCATATTCAACTCTTTTCTGTACCATTTTACAAATTTTGAGATATTCCGTTCTTTTTAATGCATCACTTTTGCATGTCTTCATATTCCTTCTTTTTTTTTTTTATGAATTCTCTAGTCTCAGTAGAAATTTATTGGTCAATTGCTGTCTTTTTTTACCAGCTATCTTTCTTGCAGTTTTTAAAAGTGTATCAGTTATTTTCATATTAATTTCAATCAAATCTGAATCATGTTCAAAATCTACTAATACTTGAAACCGATTTGTAAGTTCTAATTTAAATTCATTAGAATGTTTCTGAAGATTCAGAATATCAACTGTAAATGTTTTTCTTAATAATTTTTGTCTCTTTAGTTTTGCATTAACATGTATCTTATATCTTACTAATCGATGATCACTTCCTGTATTAAATTTATTAAGAACATTACAATCTTGAAATATGTATTTTCTGTTAGTCAAAATATAATCCAATTCTGCTGTACATTTATTTGGATGCTTCCATATCCATTTCCTTTTAACATTTTTCTCAAAAAAAGAATTCATAATATAAAGTTGTTGTTTTTTCTATAAACTCAACAAGTCTATATCCTCTATTATTTCTATTGCCATAACCAAAATTACCTACAGCACTTTCATCTTTCATTTGTTTACCAATTCTAACATTAAAATCTCCCATAACAATTTTAAAATGTTGTTACTTTGATCAAAAGCCTTTTATACCTTCTTATAAAAATCTTCTACTCCTTCATGACTATGGGAACTTGTTGGGGCATAAACATGAATTATCTGCATTTGGTATCTTCTATTAAGTTGTATAACTAATTAATCTTGCCACTCTGTCTGATACATCATCAATCTCGGCAATGTTGTTCTTCCATTTTTTATTCATAATGAATCCTACTCCACTTGTATTGCCAATATCTGTACCTTTATAATAGATTACATGTCCATTTTTTAAATCAATTGTCTCTTCACCTTTTCTTCTAACTTCACAAAGTCCAATAATGTTCCATTTAATATAATTCAGTTCTTTTTCTAATTCTTGCAATCTGCCTTCATGTGAAAGTGATCTGCAGTTGTAAGTACATAAATAAAAACTCATCATTATAAGCTAATAAATGACTAACTAAGTAAAATGTATGGGCTACTCATCAGAAGTCATTTGCACACAAAAATATAAGAAATTACTGTCCACATAATATAAATTACACTAAAATGTAAAATTTAACAGACTTACACATTCATCGGCAAAAACTCTGGATGAATACATTGATTACATAGCATGTATGGATTGCACTTACTGGCCATATGCTTACAATCTACATATTTAAAAGTATTAATTGTTATGGTTTTTTCGATGGTAATAATACCATAACAGCACAATGCAGATATTGATATACCTTTAAGCACTAAATAACTAAGTGCAACCTGAAGAAACTAAGTCTTCAAACTAACTTATCTTGTTATTATGTATTAAAAATGCAAACAATCTCACCAACCATGGTGGAAAAATAGCTTTAAACACATCATAAGTGATAGGCTAACAATATGCTCTTCAGAACTGAACAACATAGCAAAACTGTGGTGACTTCTAAAATACCTACTTCTGAGGCAGAAAAGAGATGCCTGGACTTTGTCACAGCACATCAGGAGAACATGGAAAGATACTCCAAGAATAGGTATCTACAAATATGTGATCATAATCACTGTAAATAAACACTATCACCTCATGGAACAGCATAATAAGGATGGGGACTTATCCACTCCATCAAGCACAATGATAAATATAATGGGTCCTTACTTTGTGAGGCCAATCAATACTAAATGAACAATAACAAGATGCAAACATCACTATAACTACTAAAGTCATATTCAAGAAATTTTTAATCACAATAATCAATGTCTGAACCAAGAAATGCAATTTTAAGTCAACGACTATGAAAAAAATAATTCAGAAAATTAATAGCATATGAAAATGTCAGGCACATGTAACATGTTATGCACACATGTATGGAATGTTAAATATCAAAATTATTGCAACCAGTGGACACTAATGATAATATGAATAAAATATGAAAATAGTAATTTTCAAAGCATAAAAATATTGATGGTTATAATTACTATAGCACTTATGCAAAATATAATGGAAAGAAAACTTCCAATAATTGCTTTGTCTGTTTTGAAAATAACTGAGTAAAAGACCATACATTTAAAGTAACTATTAGTGAGATATGAAAAACTCCACTGACTCAGAATGAATGAAATATATGTTAGTTTATCAAGCACCAATGTGTAGAATATCTGCACATTCTAATAAACCCATTAAGATTAAATTTATATAAATTAATTACCTGGAGCATATATAACATTTAACAGTATTACATTAAATGTAACAAATTTCCAAAGAAAATATTGCATTTTTTTTTTGTTTTTTTATCAAATAATAAAAAAAAACCTTACTTCATAAGTGAGCTTTTTTTACACTGGGCCATCTGTTAAGTGCATATACTATTAATTCAACAGGCACATATTCTGTTAAGCTTATAGTCAAAAACATATTATTTTTAAAATGTGGCAAAAGATTTCCGAATGAGATGTATATACAGTTCTTATGTCTAAGTTTTTAATTCTAAAACATTTTCAAATATCAACAACAACATAAATAAACATAAGACAGTAATGAGCCTACAACTATGGAAATGATGAACAGAATAACTTATTCAGCTGATAAAACACTTCTTTGGGATCCCGTGGTTCTACTTAATTACTTATATAACTTCTTTTTTATTCCTTTCATTTTTCTTAAACATATATTTTAGGCATTTTCAAATTTATTTGCATAAAATAATGGGATATTTCCAAGTTATTCTTTGATATTTTTCATAATAAAATTCATAAAGCAATCTTGTTAGTAGAGAATGAATAATTCAGTGTATCAAAACATCTTTAGAACAATTTCTACTAACTTTATAGCATAGATTTAAACATTAATATTTTCACATTTCTTTTACTCGCAAAGTATATTTCTTCAAAATCATAAATTGAAGGATTCCAGTAGAGTAAATATATTTTTAGACTATTATAATACCTCAAGCATATTATTACTTTTTATATGTGAAGAGCTTTTAAAGGCAATTAAATGATATAAGCATTTTTTAAATTATTTTTTAAACAGTTCCAATATTCAATAATTTTAATTATTGGGCAGGCAAGTTAATAAAATAAAGAATATTCCATAATATTAATTAATGAACAGGTGAATTAATATAATGCATTTTAAACTTTAAATATATATAGCTTAAATAGTCATGCATTTTAATTTTCTGCTTTTAAAATTTATCGTATTTACAAGGTAACTAAGCAAAAATAAGAGCTGGAAAATTGTGCTGCATAATTTTAGTTATAAAATTCATAAGTAAATATAACAACTGCTTAGTGTTAAAACTTATTCCATAGTTAATTTTATTGAAATAGCTAGTAATAATGATAAAACTTTCTTGAAGCATTTTTATAATAATTAAGAAAGCTTAATTGTAATTCAGTTGCCAAAAGAATGGGGCTGCCTGAAAAGTTACTCGAAGTTGATTGTTCATTTGATAATAATTAAATTTAAATTAAATACTTTTAGAAAAATAATAATAAAAATTATAAAAATTTAATAGTTTGAAGTTTTATCTTATGTCAAGGATTCAACCAGAAGAATCAGAAGAGAAGAAATCAACAAAGAGGAATGAACCAACTTCTCTTTTATAGTATTTTTTTTAATTACCCAATCATAAGACAATCAATCAATGATATCATTTTAATCTAGATATTTCAAAATACACATGATTGAATGAACTTAATTTAGAATGTTAATAAAGTTTTCCTATACAAAAAATTATAACATAAAAAATAATCATATTACTTATTCATCAACTGATTGAACCATCCTAAGATATTCATTCACAAAAATTTAAATTAATCACTATTTTATTCATTAAACTCCTTTAACTAATATTATAATTATTTGTTCATTCTTTATTTTTATGAGTTAGTATAACTCAACTTTTAAAACTATTTAATTTATTATAAAACACTTTCCACTCAGCCATGCAAGCACACACATACATGACTGAAAAGAAATGACATTCTAAACTTTAACATAATGTATTAACTTCCTTTTTAAATAACTAATTATAACTTATAATAATTGTCAAATAAAAATATTCAAAGATATTTAATATTAAAATTACTTTACAGACTTTAAAGCTGACCTATAATAAACTAATATTTTAACATTCTATTATTTTAAAAAAATTTATAGATGCTAACTTTCAATTAATTTTAACATTCCATACTCTATTTTGTCATATAAGCTTAATTATAATTTTTTTATAAAAAAAATATTATCTCTTGGCACAAATAATAACACAATATTATTTTAATAATAACCAACATCCCTTCCAAGAAATATAAATTATTATACCTGTAATAATTACAAAGATATGTCTACTTTGCACATAAGCTATATTAAAGTGTTATATATAACAAAATTATTAGTTATTTCACATTTTGTTCATTAGTTAACTATTTTTCTTTTTTTTTTAAATCAAGTAACTATGTAAAATTGTTAAGATAAGATAAGCAATGGGAACAAGTGTGGAACCACTTGGCTACAATATTGAATGAAATCACTTGGCTACAATATTGATTCTCCAGAATCTTCAGTCATATCAGAATTTTACTTCAAGGTTTGTGCTTTGTCTCATTGATATCATCCCTATAGTTATGCTTTGGGTAATTACTCTAGGTAGTTTTAAAATTATTAGGCAACTTATTATCATCTATGAATCTTCAAAATCTGTTTTGTTTTAACAAAAAAAAAAAAATATTTTTTTTTATTAGTTGTATTTATGTTTAAAAAGTTGACTTTCTGTTTATTAAACTAAGTTTTTTTTTAAAACTGTCTTCATATCTTTTTCTTTTAGACCACATCAACATGGAGCAGACCTCTTGCCAGCAATGTCAACGATTATTAAAGAATGCACCGATAATCTTAGTGCTCCTATAGTTGCTCTAATTATTGAAGGAATTTGTGCTCTCTGTCAATCAGAAGTAAGTCATTATTTATGTTTTTTAAATTATTAATCAAATAATCAACTGTTAATTTTGTACATCGAACAGTACTGATCATAGTAACAAATTAGCAAAAAAAAGTCACATTGCATATTGATTACATGTGTGGCAAATAAATATCTTTATTGTTTAAAGGAGGTTGCCTTGACAGCAGTTTGAAATTGTTGTTTGTTATTAATATTGGGATTGTGTAAATGTTGATTGGTTTTTAATTATATATATATATGAAGTCCCCCTACATATTGGGCTATATACATGTAGGGACTTCATATATATATATATATATATATATATATGAAGTCCCTACATATTGGGCTATTACAACTTAATACCCTTATTATTTCCAAACTATATTTAGTTAATATTAGTGAGTGTGAGACCCACTTATCTTATTAACAAGATTACATACCCTTTAACATTAAATTAATACTGAAATATTCATCCAATAACATAAGAATGCCTAGACACACGGCCTTATTCAGTATCTAAATACTCTCATGACTAACTATAATATTTAATTGAATAGAATAAGACATCTATGATTATTAAATTTAAGTTAATCTAATCAATAAGTTGTATTATCATTTTATTGTAAATTAATCTTTTATTATTATTACTGTTATAAGATTATCATTAGGAATACCCATAATAACAATATTATACTAAGGAGATCTCAGGATTACCACTGATTTTAATTAGCTATTTATACCCCCTATAAAATATCAAGAGGATTTTACTTAACTCTATAGGTAGTGTGTCATTTCAGAGATGATTTATAACATTTATCTATAATTAAAATATATTATACTTTATATTTATGTTCCCTACTACTGAATAATAAATCACTATCGTTATTTAAATTGTAATCATCATTTAGAACTTTAAATAAAAACTAATTCCTAATCTGGTTACCTAGCAATAAACATACTTGACTATATTTGCAATGTGTTTTAGCAATGACTGATGTAATCAAGGCAGTTTGCAATAATTTAAGATTCAATTTAAGAAATATTTACCCAGATAATTGTAACACAACCTCTTGGACTGGATCAACTTCGCTTCAAAATTTCAAATCATATTTTTGGTTAATGTGGATATTATAATTCATATTCTCTGATGATGGTATAGGGATGATGATCCCCACAAAAGAAATGCAACTCTAGGCACTTAGTTTAACTTTTAAAACATTAATTTTAATAATATCTTATGTTCAAATTTTCAATAATGCAATAGAATTAATAACTGAATTAACATAAAACCACAGAAAAATTTATACAACAATATAATATAATAATATATGTAAAAGAACTAAACATTTATATTCACCTTACTTGCAATGAATTATTCAAAATAAAATTTCTTGATAATACAATCAAATGTTATGTGATATTTAATGAGTTTTGCCTATTTTAATATTTAATTTTGTTACTTGTACTATCAAATAATGTGTGTATTAAACAATCAATCCTTATTTTATTTTATTTTTTTATTAATTACCCTTCATAGATTGTGATGAAACCAAGAAAATAAAAAAAATATGGATTGATATTTTATTCTCAACTAAAATAATTTTATTATGATATTATGACATATTACATTTTATCTGTGTTTATTTTATGATCTTCACCATTTGATCTCTCTCTCTTTGCCTTACACTTAATTTTCTTATAGGTTTATTACTCAACAATATCATAAAACTACATCAAATAACTTTTATCCTTTGTCCTATCCAATATAAATATTTGTCTCTTCCTGCACTAATTTTCATTTACTATTTAGAATATCAAGCTGAATGTGAATAAACCATACTTTGATGCATACTGCATCAAATAAAAAATATTTATCTTCATCTTATCTAATAACTTAAGTCATACTTTTCTATTTCAAGTTCATATTTGTCTTATACTTGTATTATAAATGATGCTCATGCCGACTTATAAATTAAAATTAGCTATAACTATATTACAATGGTAGTATATAATTAATGGTTAAATATCAGATCAAACTTTAAATATCACCATTTGTCATTTAATATGATACTGGACAGTACACCCTTCTCCCTTCTTTTAATATCTTTCTTTCACTATTTTTGTGTGTATTTTACTAGCTCAAAACTTATATAGATTTATTCTAATAGTTTAGTAATATTCAATCAAATAAAAAATTTACACAATTAATGGTATAGATAAACCAATGATATTAATTACTGATTTCCCTATCTCTTGATTTATCCCCCCATATTAATAATTATTATTTTAAAACGTAAACTTAGCTAAATATACAAACATTACATTACCCGTTTTCTTCGCTTTTTTTAAACATACAAATTCATCCTAAAAAATAATAATAATTTTTTTATTAATAATATCCCAATTGTTTTTTTTCCTTTTTCATGCTTCTAACTTGTCACACCAAAATCTTCTTATCACTTTTCCTCCTTTTATATTCATATGAAAATTAGAAAAAATATGGAATTCCAATGCTCTCATGTTATCCACAAGGTTTACGAGGTCCCCCCCCCCCAAGATTGAAGGTTATTTTTCACTTATGTGATATATTTTACTTAGATCCTTTGAATATTAATAATACTGGTCTTCATATTACTCTTGATGTATTCCTTGTTAATATTCACATTTAATAGATCCACATTTTACACCTTCTTCTTGAACATAAAAAAACGATCTTGTCTTCAACATAGTTTAAATTTTCCTGTAAGCTTATGTTATTGATAATGATTTATTTCACACTTTTCTTCCCTTATATATTGATTCTTTGTTAGTTGTCTCTAGTAATTATTGAAATCATTTTACTTAGCTTTTTTTTTTTTTTCATTGATAGTACTAATACATAAATCTTTCACTCTCCCATTAGACTGCTATGTTTTTTTTCTCTATAAATATAATCCTTAGTCAGAATTTCTTTTTTCCATTAACCCTGTCTATAGTTTATCATAAAAGTTTTCATTATACATGAAAGTTATACTCAATGATGAGAATCTGTTTAAATATTTTCTACTCATAACATTTTCATTCAGAGAGATATTCATAACTTACATTTTAATATTAATTTTTCAATACACCAATATTTCTATTCTGGTTTATTTTTAACTTAGTTTCAATTATCTTCATATCCATACTTTTGGCTTTGTCACAAATGATTTTTCTATTATTCTTATATCTATTCCATTTTAATCTTTCATAAATATTATATTTAAAAGGTCTACATATTCAATCTTGCTTACTCCTACAATTATATATCAATATATTACTTATAGTTTGTTCCTCCTGTTCCGGCATTTCTTGATAAAACATTAATACAAATATACAATTTTTTCTTTCCATTAGTTTAATATTTTCCTAATATAACAATTCTAGATACCTTAGCAAATTTATTGATAGTCAAATTATCCAGCAGAGATTTCCTCTGTCTTAGCCACTCATCTTACTGAAAACTGGATAATATAAAATTTGTAGTCCTTAAATTGATCATCTTTAATTACTTGTTTTTTATAAAAAAAAAAATAATAATGAGATTTAAAAAACTTCAGCAAACTTTTTTCAACAAAACAAAACTTAGTTACTTGGTTTATATTTCCAATCTGCAATTTAAAAAAAAAAAAAATTTCCAAAAAAACTTTTTTCAACAAATATCATCTGCTTGGTCATGTATTTCAAATTGTGCATTCTCATTGGTTAATTTTCCCACTTCTTTGATTCTGAATGACTTGCTTGTCACTGAACTATTTTTAAAAACAAATATCTTTTTAAAATATTTATTAGTAATAAAAAACAATATTTCTAATGAATTTAATAAAATTACAATTTAAATCATTTTCATTTCATACAGATTAAATTTGAGATTAATCCTATGAACTTTTAATCACAAAATTCCAAAAATGAATATTAATCATTTATTTTAGAAATTAACTTAAGATTTCACTGGAAACAGTTATTGATAAATAATCCCAAATATGCACAGACATAATTATTCATTTATATAATGCATATTTTCATTTCTCAAATCAGGTTTGAACTCCCTTATCATTTTAATTATTATCAAATTGTTATTTATAATGTAATATTATTAACTTATAATTTATTATTTTATCATTTATATATCTTTGAAAATAAATATTTTAACAAGATTTAGCCTTTATACTATTTTAAATTAATTAAGTCCAAGTTCAAATCCTAGGGTAACTAAAAGAAATATTATTGTTCATAGTTTAATAAGTGAATATTTTTTTTATTTTATAAAATTTTAAATTATGCATACTAAAGTTTATTCCCAATTTGTTTTTATGATGAGGTGTACCAATAAAAAGGGCACAATATATATATATATATATGAATTAATCAAAGAGTGGTAACACGTAATATAATTCTTTATACAGTAGTCTCCTTTCTTCTTATTTATTTTTAATAGTGTTTGTAAGTCATGGTTTGAAAAAATCATTCTATATATATAAAATGACAAGTGAAATGGAAATAATATGAAATGACGTAGATCACTAAAAATCCCAGATACTAAGCAACTAAAATGGCGACCCTTATAAAATAGAACAAACTATGTTAAAAATCTGTCAGAAAAGAGCATAAATTACAGTATTCTGAAAAAATATTAATTATTATTTATTTAACAATAGACTTAATCCCACACAATTAAATATATGTTAAAAAAAGAAAATTGCATTTTATGAAATAGTTCAGACTTATTCAACATGGAAAAAATAGAACATGGACTTCTCATAGACAAACAATATTTTATAATTAACAATGAGCATTGCCAATTGCTCAACAAGCTCTGTGATAAATGCTTATCCAGAGAAAGCATTTTAAATATCTCTGTCAGGAAACCCTCCCCAAACCTCTGACCATGGTTTCGTGCTTTGGCACTCCTCAGAGAGTTACTGGGGTAGCTTCAGATACTAGATTCAAAAATACTAACCCAAAGCCAGCATTTATCTAAAAGTTATCTATTGAGTGGAAAATCTGAAATTTTCAGAAGCTATCCTAGCGCCTCTCTGAGGAGTGCCAAAGCACAAAACCATGGTCAGAGGTTTGGGGATGGTTTCCTGACAGAGATATTTTAAATGCTTTCTCTGGCTAAGCATTTATCACAAAGCTTGTTGAGCGATTGGCAATGCTCATTGTTAATATCTTACA
Source organism: Epiperipatus broadwayi (assembly GCA_028023455.1). Taxonomy (NCBI): domain Eukaryota; kingdom Metazoa; phylum Onychophora; class Udeonychophora; order Euonychophora; family Peripatidae; genus Epiperipatus; species Epiperipatus broadwayi. Next base: position 6,191,925 of record JAQFVV010012462.1, read on the forward strand.
AGCTTAAGAGAATTGGGTCTTGTGATCTATGATTCTTATTTTGAATATTTTATAATGAATATTTTTGGTAACTTTTTTATATGATTCTAACATATATGATTTCAGAATTAAATGTGGGTAAAATAAAAGTTTTAAGCAGAAACCTAGCATCTATAGTAAAAAAAATGTCAATAATTATTTATTTAACAGAAAATTTTTTCTGGTCTAATTGATAAAAGAATAAAGCATAATGTGTACATGTTAAATATGTATATTAAATATATAAAAAAGAATAAAATCATAATTAGTGTTTTATTTTTGTGTGTGTTTTTGGAAAAAAAGAATGATGAAATTTAGTCAATGCTGAAAGCATCAGGGAGTATTAAATATAATGTTAGATATTCATAAATTTGTATTCATAAATTTCATGTCTTTCTGTTTTGAGTGGCATTATTTTTCAGTCAGCCACATACTCATCTTGTGCACTGTTATTTATTATGGTTTTTTTCTTTCTCTATCTTTTTTTATTATTTATCACTGTATTATCTTCTTCAGACTTACATTTTTCTATTTACTGATATTTTTGTTTGTGTGTCTTTTAATGTCAACACTTTTAGAACTGAATTGTATCATAGGTATATATTATACATGGTTTTCTGTTATCCACTCTTTCAGATGATATCTACAGAAGAGTTAAAACAAATTTAATGAATATAGAGATACTACCATACTATATTGATGTTGTATAGCACTGAAATAGAAATTCATACTAATACAACATTTTTTTATAGATGAACCTCAAGATGGTGTTAAGAAATATTTTCCAGATATTTGGTGTCAGTTTTAAAAGTTTATGAGAGACAGTATATTTGTCAGTTTCCTTTTGTTTAATATCTAATACTGCGTCATTAAAATCTTAAACTACTAAACTATTTGATTAAATGAATTCACCACAAATTGGAGCTTGACATTTTTAGAACTTTCTTTGCCAATGAAATGAGAAGTCCAATATAATTTATAAACAATTGCATTAAAATAATTCTAAATTCTTAATGAAACAAATTGCTGTGAAGTTCAACATACATATAAATATTCTAAAGTCTATTAACCAAAGCAATCCATCTTAAATTTTACATGAACACTTATGGGCAAGTTGTCATTTTACTGCCTCTGTTTTCTACTGTGAATGCTAAAAAATGGAAATAGTGATTCCCAACTATTGAAAGAATTTATGTTTAAAATAATCATAAACAGAACATTTCAACCATAGAGTCTCTTCACAAAATATCAGATATAGTGTTGGTGCTACCATGGAACTTTCTTGTTTTTAACATTATTCTGATAGACAGATTGAAACTAACTGCTTGAATATTTGAGAATTCAGGTTTGTTGCATGACACAAAACATTGTTATATATATGACATTGTTATTTAAATATGATAATGGTTTAATTTCTACATCTAATATAGTCAATATAGGATTGATGCCAAATATCTTCCATGGTATTGTAATCTATTCAAATGCTGCATAATGAAGTCCCACATAGAATGTGACTGTACATATACACAGACACATTTATATATATACGAACTAAGATTTGAAAGTAAACTAACCTAAAAAAACTAATTTATTGATTGTTTCATTAAATCATTACTGTGTGATATAAACTTTCAACAATCAAAGAGAATGTTTCAAAAATTTAGCACTTTATAATTCAAAAAGCATTTTTTATATAACTTTTACAGCTGTAACATTTATTTTAAATATAGAACAGATTTTTTTTTTCAGCATGAGTTTGATAATTAATTTTTAAAAAGCCTTATATTTATTAATTATTTATCATATGATCAAGTGATATCTGAATACCATTGTGATAGACTGAGAGTGTTAATTGACCAAATGCACAATGCTCTAGCTTTGAGTCTGACATTTTTACAATGGACTAAGCTTGTCCAAACAAATAGTAATAATGTAATAAATATACACAATTATTTTTTAATAACTGACACACAAGCTTATTATATACCTGTCTATATATATATATATATATGTAATATATAGAGCACCTGTCTATATATATATATATATATGTAATATATAGAGCACATCAGCACAGACCTTCACACGACCCACCACTTCTCCACTCTATCTAATAACACTGATACACTTAAACACATATATGTTGAAAAGATAAATAATCACTAATATACGTATTTCATGCTAAACCAGCAATCATCAGTTGGTCCAGATTATCATCTCTACACATATATACTATAAGTGCTCAGATATATATTAAGATAAACAATCTTTCATACTTTAATGGACAGGCTTCAATCTACTCCGCACTCCAACTCTTCAACCGTCCATCCAATTGAAAATTTGATGATGGAATTATTTTTTTGTAAATTATGAAAAGTAATGTGTTTTATTTTGGATTTATGATACCTAGATAATAGAATTCTATGAATCAAATTAACATCATCAGAAGTAGATGGCATTTGTTTTATGTTATTTAGTAATGATATACTGCTGGACTCAAGAACTTCAAATGTTCAACCTGTCAATGGAGTGCTTGAATGTCATGTGACCTCTCAAATGATACATATTTAACAGCCATTGCTTGTCACCTATTTAATAATACATTATCAATTTTAATTAATCTAGTTATTCAGTATACTGAATGTTTACTATTGTAAATAGAGGGATTTGTTTAAGATGGATTGGAAGCTGAATATAGATTGAAAACCTTACGATCACATCTTTTTATGTATTATAAATTTTAGATATTGTTTCTGCCATATAATTGTATGAAATGTGGATTATTAGCTACATAAATAAAATTATATCATAGTACAATCAATGTTTACATTGGCAGAGTAATATATGATAATGTTGGTACTAGTTGATTACAGTTATTGTGAAAGAAAGCAATAACAGGTTAGTCTTATAAACTATTTTTAAAATAATACTCAGGAAAAAAAAACAGCTTGATTAGTGGATGAAGAGTTCCTGGTTTAGATGATACTCAACATTCAATCATGGTTTATATTATAACAAGCCACCTATTTGCACTTCTTACACTATAGAAAAAAGAAGTCAATAATTAAAATAAAATCTTCATTAGAACATAGAATGTGTAGAACAGGTGTAAATGAGTAATGTGGCAAAAATCAAAATAGATCACTTGCAAGTTGAACTTTTAATTGGCAAAAGAATCCATTGGGTAGGTTAATAGATTTATGGTGTCAAGAACATAAATTTTATTTTGTGTTTGAATAATATAGTAGAAATGGCCTTGTTTTCATTATCCTGAAAGATATTGCAAAGACTGCCATTTATTTTATGAATCTCACTTTTCAGTTTCATTATCCAAGATCTCAAGTAAGTAAAGAGTGAATTGAAAAGTTTTGTAAACAAGATTCATGTAAAAATTGTCATGATTTGCAATCCAAATATGCTTTTAATGGTAAATGACTGGAATTCCAAAGTTGGAATTATGTGGAAATGAAATATTGTTAGTCAATTTGAACCCATATGCAAGAATAAAGGAGAGCAATGCATAGTAAGTTTTTTGTAAATTTAGTAAACTTTTTATTACCAAAATATTTTTTAAGCAGCCAAAGCACCCACTATAAGACATAGACATCATTATTAGATGTCACAGAAATCAAATTGGTTACTTTCTGAGTATCAGGCAATAAAGGAATTTCACTTTAATAGAAAAAAATATGGTCTCAAGTAAATTGAGAAATTAACCATATTGAAAATTTAAGCAAAGCTGAGAAGTAATTACAAAATTATTCTTTGTTTTTAAAAATATCAGACATCAAACTGAGTTCCAAAAAAAATAGGTATATGGCATTATTACTTGGAAGTTCATAAGAAGTTCATATGCCAAACCTGACACTGCCAGAATTGATCGTGGAATCTCCTAATCCCAAGACATACATTCAACCAATTACATCAAACTGTGTGCAGCAACTGAGTTTTAATATAATTGATGGAAAACCAGATAATCTATGGATATTGAATTTCAAAAATCTTACACACTTTCACTTTTCAGTATTAAAAATAATAAATAACTTTTGGCAGAAATGACTTTCAAATTCCAAAGAGATTTGGGGAAATAATTGCAGTCTTTTGATGAATTTATGAAAGCTAAGTAGAATTCATGTTCAAGTGAAATTTCTAAATGCCACTGAACAAAGTACAACAATGACATAACAGATATAGAATGAATATACAGAGGAGATATACAATAGATACAATATTATGGACATTTAGATGAGCCTTGCAATCACTTCTAAAATGTAGATCAATAATAATTGGTACAATTGCAGTAATAGTTATATTAAAAAACTGAAGAAAATCAGTAAAAGGCCAGTCGTATTATTTCAATTAATTTGGATAATCATTCAATAATATATGGATAAAAGAAAATCATTTATATTTTTGTATCAAAGAAATCATTCTTGATTATATTGCAACTATTATATAATCTCTTTCCCCTACATTTATATAAAGTTATGTTAAGGTGACTCTTTATCTCCAAAACCTTTTACAGCAGTGTTGCAAGAAGTATTTTGTGGATTTCAATGGGAAACTAAAGGAGTGAAAGTAAATGGAGATTATTTAAGTCATTTGAATTTTGCAGATGATGTAGTTGTTTTTGCAAATAATGCTTTAGAGCTACAGGAAATGTTGCAGGAGTTATCAGATGAAAGTAGGACTAAAGATAAATGTTAAAAAGACTAAAGTAATGTTTAATCTATTTGCTCAAAATAGGAAAATAAAGATTGATTATGATGAATTAGAAGAAGCTAACAGTTACAAATACCTTGGTCATATTATCAATACAGATGGAAACATAATGGATGAAATTAATCATAGAATTAAACTTGGTTGGAGTGCTTTTGTTAGAAATAACTTGGTACTAAAAGGAAATATGCCTATGTGTTTGAAAAGGAAGGTTTTTAACAAATGTGTTTTACCAGTTCTTACCTATGGATCTGAGACTTGGACACTTAATAGAAGAGCAATACAGAGGCTCCATACCACTCAAGGAAGTATGGAGAAATGTTGGGAGTAACATGAAGAGATCAAAAACGCAATGTATGGGTAAGAGAACAAACAGGTGTTACTGACCTCACTGAAAAAATTAAAAGATTGAAGTGGAGTTGAGCTGGACATATTTCTAGAAGAGATGATAATAGATGGACAATTGAAATCTTAAACTGGATTCCAAGAGATTATAAAAGACCCAGAAAGAGACCACATGTGAGATGGATGGACGAAATAAGAAAGTGTGCACAGGCGATGTGGAGAAGAAAAGCTAAAGATCAGAGAAGATGGATTAAACTTGGGAGAGACTTTCATATTGCAGTGGATTGATAATGGTTGATCATGATGATGATGATGATGATGTTGTTATCATAACAATTATAATTTCTTAATGTAATATAATTTCAGATATGATTAAGAAAGAAATAATTACATTCACTGAATAATTTAAAAGTCAGGAAATGCCATAAAGAAATAAACAAGTACTTTATTGTTTATATTATAGTCTTGGTTAATTATTTTAAGTATAAATGTCAAAAAAGAAAAGATGTGTCAGAGCATTTTATTACTCTTACGAGGAATCTCTATATAGAGCTGGAAGCCACATATAAAACAGGCTAATATAAAACCACTTAATTTTATGGTGACAAAACTACTGGCAGTTCTGCAGAATGTTATAAACAAAGGCAAAACTCTCCATACAGTAGTGCCACCCTGTGCCAACTAGAGCAAATCAATGGATGCCAGAAGGCTTGTGCATAAAATCCCTATCTAGTGCCTACTCGTCCAATATCCTCAGACTAGTTTCTGGCTTGTTTAAGAGCCAAAGACATAAAAATGTATGGGTGCTGAATTGAGTTCAGACCCATATGATTATATAAGCTATTGAGCTTATATTGAAAATATTATTGTGTTTTCAATTTCATTCTCATAGTTTTTTAGTAAAGTAGAGTTAAAAGGTGGCTGCTGGAGGGTTGCATTAGATCCTAAGATCTATGTGCAGTGCTCTCAGATCCAAGGCTCCTCACTGATGGTGGCCACAAGCAAGAAACTAGTCTGGGGATATTCGATGAGTAGGCACTAGATAAGGATTTTATGCACAAGCCTTCTGTCATCCATTGATTACTCTGGTTGGCACAGGATGGCACTACTGTATGGAGTTTTGCCTTTGTTAAAAAAATAATATCTTTGAATTGTGGTTTTGACAATTTTGGGGGAATATTTAATAAAAAGAAAAACAAGTGAATATCTGATTTAAAAATGAACTTCTATTTGAAGAATATATTTCAATCACACTATGAGATGAACTAATCTATACATAATATACAATGCTGAGAATTGTTTATGGTGAAAGAATAATAGGGTGACCATCTAAAGATAGGTAGACTTTGTCATAGTTATTATCAATATGCCATTACATTCCAAGAAAACCAAACTAAACTACTTCAATGGTTACTAGGTGTCAACACCATTTGAATAGCCCCTGTTCTGAATGCAGACTAATAAATAGTTAATTATAACATTACAAAGTGCAGTTATAATTTTCAAATTGCACTCAAATTATTACTTAAATAATAAGTGAAATACTGTTCAAGGCTAAATGGGTTTATAAGTAGTCTTTAAGCTCAGTCCATACTTAGGTAATCCCAATATCAACAACAATGGATAATCTCAATTCGTTGTCAGGGCAATCTCCTTTGAATAATAAAGGTGGAATCCCACCTTTATTTATATAGACACTAAAGATTGCAACTTGACTACAGAGATTGAAATTATTGATACAAAGAAGTTTAAATAAACATTTTTTGACAACAGGTTGAGACTGTTATTGATATTGGGGTTGTTTACATGTTGACTGATTTTAATAAAATTTTAAAGTAGAGATTTTTATAATTAAAAAATGTGAATATATATTGCCTATTAATAATATTAGCATTATAACTAATATTTCAATTATATTCCACAAGCCATTTTTCCAGATAGTAGTGATTCTTCAGGGATGTTGCTGAGATTTCCAAAAATCAGTCTTATAATTATCTCTTCAATATTCCTATAATAATCTTTTCCTAATTGAAAGATGATTGCTTAGATGTAATAAAATCATTGACATCATCATAGGCAAGTATATATTTGGATGAATCCAAAATTCAAATTACACAGACAATCATCAAACTTTTTATTTGTGTTATTAATTGTAATGTTTTTCCATTTTTGTTTAACTTTACCAGTCAGTATTGCACGGTTAATTGAATTAATTAGCTATCTACTGGCTATTTGAAAGAAAAATCTTAAATGATTCGAATTCCAGTATATATCTGTGTGTCTGTATTAAATTATTTTCCTGAAGGAAGGCAATAAAATGCAATAACTTAAACAATAACATTTGTTTATTTTTGGTGATAGTTTATTATTGCTATCAATTGTATTATAATTTAAGGATTCCATATCCTTTACATTCATTATATGATTGATTGAGCAAATCAGAAAGAGAAACTGAATTGGACATATAGTAAGAAGAAAGTATAGTTTAATGACAGATATTTTGGAGGGAATGTTGAGTGGAAGTAAGAAGAAAGAATAAAAAAAGATTGACATTATTGGATGATATAAGGGATGGGAAGAGTTATGTGGTTGGAATTAAAAAGCCTGGCAATGAAGAGAATGTAATGGGGAGGAAATGGATGAACTGATGATGTGACTACTCTCTGGATCTGTCCATGGGACAGAATACTATATAAGGATTTATAATTAATAAAATAATTACAATAGATATATTTCATATAATGAAATATGAAAATGTATTAGATTACATTAGTGATTTAATATATAGGGGGTTTGAACTCAGACTTTCACAAGACCCTCAATTATCCATGCTATCTCATACTGCTGACCCACTTGATCACATACATGTCGAAAAGATGAAATAATCAATATGCGTATTTTGTGCTAAACCAGCACTCGTCAGTTGGTCCAGATTATCATCTCCACACATATATACAATCAATGCTCAGTTTATATTAAGATAGTCAATCTTCATACTTTAATGGACAGGCTTCAATACACTTCACCCCTTAACTCTTCAGCCGTCCATTTTCATTGAAAATCTGATGATGGAATGCTCAAAGCCCACATCCATGTTGACCATAAATCACTCTGACCCCTCATGTACAGAATATAATCCATTTTTAATATTAGAATACTAAATGAATCTAAATTATCTTTAAAAAGATAATATTATTCTTATAGAAACTGGATAATAAATATAATGTATTGCATATATTTGTTATGGATATGGACGTATTTTAGTTTGACAAAAAATTAATTATTCTTAAACATAAATTGTGCATATGAGACAAGAGTACGAATTGATTTTAAATAGTTCATACATTTTGTAATTAATTACAAACACTTACATGAAAAAAATTATAAAATCACTATCTGCTAATGTGTTATTTATAAAAATAAATTAAGTGTTGACAAAATATTAAAACTACTTTAAAGATGAAACATCAGTGAAGAGCAATTATTCTCAGCTGAAGCTTTGTTTAAATTTTAACACTCATTTAATTAATTGTAGAGATTTCACTCAAAATACCACTTTAGCTAAGCATAGGTATTTCAGAAAGCAAAAGGAGGAGGCCATCTGAACAGAACAGTTAAACTTTTTGTATTTTACAAATATTATTGTTCAAAACTATGAAATGAAAAATAAATATTGAGTTAAATTTTTATTCTTTCAAATTTCTATTTAAGTGTAGAAAAAAAAAAATACGATATTAAGGGCTATTAGAAAAAAGTACGTAAAGAAATATTTATCTATTTATCTGCTTACGTTTTAAGAAGCATGTTTTATATTTTATAATATCAAAATTTTCTAATGATCATTGTTACATCTTGAATATCATTTAGTGACTTTAACTATCTACTGTAAGATTGAATAATCAATGCAGATTAGATAACAGTATCTATCATATAAGACTCGTTTTTGGTTATTGTTCTTCTCAATTAAGAATACTGAGTGGGAGCGTCAAAAGGTATACAAGAATAAAGTGGATAATGGCTTTCAAATGATCTTTCATTTACCTTATTGTTTTTATAGTTGCATGCTAATGTGAAAAATTATTTATATGAATTTTATTAGAAAAATAAATATTCCTATTTATTGTAAAACAAACAGTTACTCTATAAATATTTTTTATTAAAATAGACAAAACTCTCCTACAGTATTGCCACTCAGTGCAAGCCAGAGTAATCAATGGATGCCAGAAGTCTTGTGCATAAAATTTCTATCTAGTGCCTACTCATCCAATATCCCCAGACTAGTTTCTGTCTTGTGGCCTTCATCAGTGAGGAGCCTTGGATTTGAGAGCACTGCACCTAGATCTTAGGGTCTTTGTGCATCCATTGATTATTCTGGCTTGTACTGAGTGGCAATTCTGTATGAAGAGTTTTACCTGTTTTAATAACAGTTATAAGCAAGCATAAGAAATGATGTTCATGTGATGTTTATTGGGTTATAAATGATTTTTATTTGCAAACTGTGAGATTGAAAATAAGAACAGCATTCATTTTTTATGTCTCTGAAATGATCTCTCTATATATAATGGCTAAATTGTCAGTCATTATGTCCTTAGTTGATATTTATCTTGGAATCTTTAGCCTGAATAGGCATACACTGACTATCTCTGAGAATATTTAGCTTAACCTTTTTAGTAGTATCAAAAACAGGTTTATTCAACTATATTTACAATAAAGAAAAAATTATAAAATAACATTAAATTTGGCAATACATTTATAAACCATTAAATTACTTAATGTCCAATATTAATAAGATTCCATGTGGAATTTGCTATTAGGTGAGGAGCTAACTTCAAATCTCTTTCTTTGATATCTTTTAATTTTTGTAAAAAAATTAATGTTGGATCAGGTATAACAGACTTGAAGATTAGGAAGCATCTGACAAACCATAGACAGAAAGTGATGAAAGTTGCACTTCTTATAATTGCTTAACCTTTCTAAAAGATAACTTTCTAACAATTTCTTACATTTAAAACTACTTGTTTATATTTTGAAAACTAATGTACCAAATATTCTTAATATTAGGTAATATATATAAATATGAATAGAATTAAATATAATAATGCAAAAATCAATATGTGTGGCTAAAAATGATGAATAGAAATGATTGGGGATTTTTTTCGTGAGACTGACTGAAAAAAGCACTACCAACACCCCCTCCCCTAAAGAGACTACTTAGAAATAGACATAAATAATAAATGGCATTGATGATGGAGCTTATTTTAAATATCATTGTGAAATACGCAGATGAAAAAATTGGTATGTAATCTGGTGGAGATTGTTAAGCAAACAATAGGTAAGTTATAAAAAGAAGTAAAAGAAATTGATTTAAAATTAAAATATTTAGATATAAAAAACAGTACATTAAAGAAATAATAGGTAGAAAATAAGTGTATACTAAAATACAGGACTATTTAAATCAGGGGTCCCCAACCCTATGCCCATGGGCACCATGATGCCCGCAGACCATTTTACGTGTGTTCACCGCTATACAAACACGATAAAAAATTATTTATCTGATACAAATAAATTTAATTTTTAAGATTTCTTATAAATTATTGTATCATATTGTAATCAAATTGTAGGTCATACTATACATTTACAGCATAAAAGGGTCTATCATTAACAATATCCAACTATAAATTTACATTGAAAAAATAAATGGTCCCCGCCACCTGTCTGGTATTACAGAATGTGCTCTTAAGTGCAAAAAGGTTGGGGACCGCTGATTTAAATAGAAAAATTTTATAAATAAGGGAAGATATTTGTTGAAATCATATTAATTTTACAATGTGAAAATTATCAAGACAGATGGAATTTATATACATATGTTTATCTAGAATAAAAGTTATATAAAATATATGGCAGTAAAACATTATGATAGTTAAAATATTATTATTATAGTTATTACAAACAGTCTGTCTGTAGGGTTACTTAAAAATAATAATGAAAAAATATAAGGATTTAATTAGTGGTATGATACAGTGTTTTATCATGAGATTCAATGATAGATAGCTTGACAAGCATAGAAAAAACTCCAAAAAAAAAAAAAAGGAATGTAACTTGGAAAAACAAATATCAGAATATTTCAAAATGTAATAATGTTTTGATTGCAAACTTAATGATATTTGAGTTTTGATATTGGGGCATACTTTTAAGAATAACCTGGACTGCAAGGGAAAACAATGTGGATATTCATTGTAATATAGATTTGAACTACTGCTTAAATCACAAATTCCCAGTTTGATATAAAAACTTTGCTTAATTTCAGAGATATACAAAGGTTGATGATACTGAGAACTTCTACTGTAGAATCAATGGATTCCATTATCACAAATAATAATATACAATTAATCTGATTAAAGTACTAAGCTGATGTTAGATTAACATGATGACGCACAATTTATTTGATTTCGTCTAGTTTATTTCAACTTGACAACATGTAATTCGTGTATGTCTCATAATTTTTCATTTTTTCTATGATCATAACTGTATGTAAAGTGAATAAACAAGGCAACTCTCCATATAGTAGTGCCACCCTGTGCCAACCAGAGTAATCAATGGATATCAGAAAGCTTGTGCATAAAATCCCTACTCATCAAATATCCCCAGACTAGTTTCTGGCTTGTGGCCTTCATCTCTGGTTGGCACAGGGTGGCACTACTGATGGAGAGTTGCCTTGTTTATAAACAATTATATGCTAGTATAAGAGATGGTGATCATGTGATGCTTAATGTAAAGCGAATGTATCGTGATGTTATTTTGAGAAAAATGTAGAATGCTGCTTTGTTTGCTTTTTCCGGCTGCAACTTTGAGAATCTTAAATTTTATAATTAGTATTATAAAAATGAGTTTATTTTATTTATTTTGTAGCAGGAAATGTTATTTTTAAAGTAGAGCGTGTGTGTTGTTGTTAAGAGCATATCGCTTTTGTTGTTATTCATTTATGCGCAACAAATTAAGTAATCTATTGTTTTTCTTTTTGTATTTTAATTTCAAATAAGTTTAAATTGTAACTTTTAAATTATGCTAATTTTATTTTTAAAAAAAATCAAAAGTGTTAAAAAAAACATATGTAAAGCTGAAATTGTATTTGACTTTTCATCCGTTGTTCATTTTCTTTCTTCCGAAAGAAAAAACAAAAAAAGGTGCATTTTGACTGCATAATTTATATATTGTCTTAATCTTATAAACTGTGAAAAACTACGTTATTTGTTTTTTTTGTTTTATTTTGCTGAAGTTTTTTTTTACATGTTGAAAGTCTATCTTCTGATCACTTTTTTCTCCTGAAGCTGTTTGTTACTTGTTAGAAATACAAAAAAAAAAAAAAGTTTTTGAAATTCTTTATCTTAAATCAGTTTACAGTAAATAAAATAAACCTCTAATTGCTATTGGCATAGTAGAATAAGTAGAAGTAGTGGCCATAATGTTATTCACTTCTTTCAATTATTGATAACATCTTTGTTAGTTGGAGGAGACTAGAGCTTTGATTTACATTTGCATTGTGTAAAATGTATTTTTTCATTTTTATAATACATAAATAAATCATGGCTTGTCAAGCATTAGTGGTCGAGAGGTCAGTGACAGCTGCTTTACTAGCAATTGTCCTGGGATAGCGGGTTTGCTTCCCGGCTGATGCTATGACACATGAGAATAAATCATGGCTTACTGTCTATTCCTATGCAGTAGTGTGATACTGTAAGGATTTGTGCAGTAATATATGTAAAATATAAATGATATTCATATTGCACAATAATATATGTTACTATATAGTGTTTATAAATACAGATATATAAATGTAACATAATGGAGGAAATTAATCATAGAATTAAACTTGGTTGAAGTTGCTTTTGGTAGAAATAACTTGATACTAAAAGGAAGTTTTTAACAAATGTGTTTTATCAGTTCTTACTTATGGATCTGAGACTTGGACACTTAATAGAAGAGCAATACAGAGACTTCAGACCACTCAAAGGAGTATGGAGAGATGCATGTTGGGAGTAACAAGAGATCGAAAATGCAATGTATGGGTAAGAGAACAAACAGGTGTTACTGACCTCATTGAAAAAATTAAAAGATTGAAGTGGAGTTGGGCTGAACATATTGCTAGAAGAGATGATAATAGATGGACAATTGAAATTTTAAACTGGATTCCAAGAGATTGTAAAAGACCAAGAAAGAGACTACATGTGAGATGGATGGATGAAATAAGAAAGTGTGCGGGAGTGATGTGGAGAAGCTAAAGATCAGAGAAGATGGATTAAACTTGGAGAGACCTTCATCCTGCAGTGGATTGATAATGGTTGATGATGATGATGACGATGATGATAATGATGATGATATAAATGTATTCAGGCTTTAAATAAATATAGATTTTTTTTAGATAGGCAGCCTGTAACCAGTCTGTTACCTATCAAAGTATTTGTAATAAATATGTATTTTAGATATTTTTAATTAAAGGGCAAAACAAAGAAGAAAAAGATACTAAAACTCTCACCACTCAGCAATTGGGGTATAATGCCTTCTTCATTGCTTCTTTTTGGAATGATATCAGAAAGGCATTTTTTTCAGTGAACTGTTTGAGATTGTTTTACATATCTTACCTTTAATGTTATTACTAGATAAGTAATCATAAACAGTTATGTTCTATTGTTTCTTTTTGTTTTAATTAGTAGACTAAACTATTGTAGTTTTATCAGTTCAACTCTTAGTTTCACATAAGTTTTTAATGGATGTTTTTCATGCCATGCATAGTTCAGCATAATAATTCCTAGGTGAGGCAAGTAAAAAAAATTATGTTTAATCATTTAACTTTTCATGTGTCATAGCATCGTCCGAGAAGTGAACCCGCAAACCCAGGACAACTGCTTACAAGGCAGATGTGCTGATCTCTTGACCACCAATGCTTGACAACTTGGAAATTTTTGTGTTTAACTATCACTTAACTTCCTAAACAACTGACCTTACAATTTTTTTATGCTTCTAGCTAGTGGTTTGTATTATGATGGGTACTTATGTTTTAATCTGGAAATGAAATTTTAGTCTTCATTACTTTTGATTATTTATGATTGCTGAATATTTGATAGTGCATGTAATTTAACTTTCAAAGATAAGTTGCTGAAGATCTCTAGAATATTTTTGTATTTACTATACATTCTTTATTGACTTTTACCTATCACTGACCTACTTATGCTTTAAAGATAGCCATCTTTTGCCATGTACGTAAATAAATTGGCATTAATACAGAAAGTGGAGTTGTTGTTTACAACTTTGTTTAAAATGATTCTTTAAATCTTTGAAAGTTAAATTTACCTAATTAATTAAGTAATATTTACTAAGGCTGTGACCTCAATAATATGCGTGTAAACTGTGATATTAGGGACTTCTACAGGTCTTAACCACAAGCTTATGCTTTGGAAGCAAAGAGCTTGTAGTTAAGCCCTGTAGAGGTCCCTAATATCTCATTTTACATGCATATTCTTGAGGTCATAACATTAGTAAATATTACTTATGTAATCAATGTGCATTTAAATAAATTTATAAGGTACTTGAGTATTAACTAAGCTACGACGTATTATACCGAAAGCAAACTATTCTAATCTTACGATCTTTAAGATAACGTCTCCTAGTGATTTGCGAACAAACTTAATCGATAAAGTTTGCCCGCAGATCATGTGGAGAAGTCACATTGAAGATCACAAGATTAGAATAGTATGCCTTCGGGATAATACATCATACCATAGTTAATAGGGAAGAAGACATCCAATGTCGCCATGTTGGTCGTTGCGAAATAATAAACTAATAATTTACTACGATAAAAAATTATCAAAAATGAAATATTATAAATAATCATTACAATTTTTAACTATATGTAAATAATCATTTGACCATGAAAACGATAGAAAATGATCAAAAATGAATATAATACAAATAATCATTACAATTTTTTTGTGGAATATTTAACTAATCGTTTGACCCCGAAACAAAGAAATGATTTTCTAATTTTCAGTCCAAAAATGAGACACATTTGTTGTTCAAGAACAGCAGTAATAATTTACTCCGATAATAAATGCAATAATAAGTAATAATTTTATGACAATAACTTATTATCAAAAATAAATATTATAATCACAAGATTAGTTAATACCAAAGAAAAATGTCGCCATGTTGGCCATTGCGAAATAATAACTATTAATAAACTACGATAAAAAGTTTAGCAAAAATGAATATTATAAATAATCATTATAATTTTTAGAACGATATTTAACTAATCATTTCACCCTGAAACAAAAGAAATGAACTAATCATTATAACTTTTTTCCCCCACACTAAAGCATGTGGGTCCCGCCAATTTTTAGTTCAAAAATGAGACACATTTATTTTCAGAATAGCAGTAATAATTTACTCTGATAATAAATGGACTAATAAGTAATATTTTATTACAATAAAATATTATCAAAAATAAGTATTATAAATAATCTTTATAATTTTTAATGGTATTTAACTAATTATTTACATTTAAAAAAAAAAAAAACATGAACTATAAATAACTGGCTTTATGAGATAGTGCTATACTGAAATTCAATCGCTTCTTCTAAACGGTAAGTCCCTTTTCTTGGTTTTTGCACAGACATTTTGGTTAATTAGTCATAAATGGTCATTAGTAATACAATTAGATAATTTAATAATAAAATTTGATAAATTAGAAATACAATTTGATAAATTAGTAATAAATTTTAATAAAATTAGTAAATAAAATCAGCAATAGTTCAATGATCAAAATATAAAATAAGCAATCAAAAAATATTCAATTCTTACAATGGTGGATCAGACACTGTAAAAAAAAAAATGCGTCTCACTTGGTCAATGCAAGCAGGTAAAAGACATATTTATCCAGAATTCACCCAAGTATTTTAAAATCTTGAAGGTGACCACGAAAACACCTTGACTGCTTTTATCCATTAGTCATGCCAATGTTTCAGTTGCCATGACATTGTTTTGGTTCTTCGATGATGATATCTACCAGCGGCTTGTGTAGTATGTCATAGCTTAGTTAATACTCAAATACCATTTATAATTACTAATTAATTAAATAAAATGTACTATCAAATATTTAGCAATCATAAGTAATGAAGATTCCAATTTCATCACCAGACTAATATGTAAGTACCAAAAAAAATAGTGATATATATATTGGGTGTGTTATTTTATGAATAGCTTAATAATAATAAAATTATGAAGACTGTTATGAAGATAATTTTTGGTGGTATTTTTTCATATGCATTTATTTTAATCAGTTTATAAAACCATTGGAAATATAATACTTTCCAGATTGTAAACAGTAAATGCAAATAATGCATAAGTCTTGGTTATTGTTGAATGAGACTTTATATCAATAATAATAATTCTTAAAATTGCCAATTTAAAAAGATTTACAATTATTTTTAATTTATTGTTCGACTTCTTCAAGTAAATTATAGTAGCCAGATTTTTTAAGCAAATGCAAGATGGTTTTTGATAACCAAATAATAATCAGCTCAACAAAACACCCTGTAGTGATTAATAAATGAGTTTAATTGCTTAAATTAAGTATAAAATAATAGTTTGTACAGGTTTCACTAATGATGAATGATCAGTCTTAAACTTATAATTTTGGTTGTATTGTGTTTTTTTATTTAAAACAGACTGTGGGGAACATTATGTCTGAATCCATGATAGGAAGAAATTTCATAAACTACAAGATATTAAATTGTGTGATGTTTAAAAAGATTAGTTCAAGAATAAAAAGTCTCCATTGATATAATCTCATTCATTTTTTTAGTTTCCATGACACTGTTGCAGTGCTCTCCCAAATAATAATAAAAATATAATTGTTTTATGATGATTTTATTCTTTGTTTTTATTAATTTTTTTATCATCAGCATTTTGATCAAATTACAAATGATTTAAGAAATATGTTAAATGTTCAGCATTGTGTTTTGATCATTGTAGATTAATGAATCATTGTTTGTGGATAATAAAAAGAGAGAAAGATTGATTGAAAGTCTATAATTCAGAAATTCTTTTGTGTTTCACTCTTTTATTTAAATTATCTGGATTCTTAAATTTTTCAATAACATCTCCTGTAATAAATAAAATTATATTTTTCTAATTTTGCAAATACTTTAGTATTGGTAAAATTAGATATATTGTACACTATATCAAAAGCCATTACGTGAATCAAGAATTATTGATCCTGACTAAAGAAGTTTTTACATCGTCTGATTTTTACCCTGGCATTTGACTAACATAAGTTGATGATTTATTTTGTCTTAGAAGCTACATAAGGTAAAATCAAAAACAAAATGTTAATTCCAAAGATAACGTAAAGCAAGATGTAAATGTAAAATTTCACATGTAAATTTTTAAGTATTTAGTTTTTATGTCTGCAAAGTTTTGTTTTGAAAGAAGGTTAAAATGTGTATATAATAAAGTATTGCTGCCAATCGGAAATACGTAATCATAACTAATCCTAATTTATCTTGATAATACTTAAACATTGCTATTTATAGTTTATTATTGTTTACTATTCATTTAACAAAAGTTCTATCTTTTTGTAAAGCACTATAATGCATTATTATTTTTATCAAAATTTATTTTATTCAAATATATTTAGTAATGCCTGATACCAATGTAATTTTTAAATCATAGTGTGGAATATTGCTATGGCAATATAAAAATCATTGGAAATACTCATCATCATCATCATCAACCATTATCAATCCACTGCAGGATGAAGATCTCTCCAAGTTCAATCCATCTTTTCCTATCTTTAGCTTCTCTTCTCCATATCACCCCTGCACACTTTCTTATTTCATCCATCCTTCTCAAATGTGGTCTTTTTCTGTGTCTTTTACAAGATAATTTTTTTTTTTGGGGGGGGGAATACTATTCAAGTGTTACTATTTGGGAATTTACAACATTTACCTATCGATTAAATAGTAAATAGACTTTTATAAAATATTTTAAATTGTAGTAAATATTTAATAGTCAACCCAAATTAAATTTGTATGGATTCCAAACTTATATTTAAATTCTTTATTTTTCTCATTAGAAATGAATATATGTTTACTCATACAAGAAATGTAAACTATACATAGAAGTAAATAAATAAGACATAAAATTTTCCCAAATTTGGAGTAAATTTTACTAATAATTATTTGTAAAATAATCTTTAAACTGAAAGATGAGTAATGGGCCAAGAAGTAATTAATGAAAATTGGGCTATTTTTGTGACTGGGATTAGAAATCATATCATTTTCCATTTGTATCATTTTTCTTTATATATATAGAAGGGACTTGAACTCAGACTTTCAAGCATCCTATGGCTATTCACTCAATATTATACAACTGACACACATGACCACATATGTGTGGAAAAGTTAAATAATCTCCAATATTTGTATTTTGTGCTAAACCAGCATTCATCAGTTGGTCCAGATCATCATCTCACACACATACATATAGTCAGTGCTCAGTTTATATTAAGATTGCAAATCTTTAAACTTTAATGGACAGGCTTCACTCTTCTCCACCCTCCAACTCTTGACCCATCCATATTATTGAAAATCTGATGATGGAACACTCATTTTCAATGATATGGATGGGTGAAGAGTTGGAGGGTGGAGAAAATTGAAGTTTGAAGATTTGCAGTCTTAATATAAACTGAGCACTGGATTGTATGTATGTGTGGGAGATGGTGGTCTGGACCAATTGATAAGTGTTAGTTCAGCACAAAATATGTATATTGGAGATTAATTATCTTTTCCACATGTATGTTTCAGTATAGACATTGTATTTGTATTTAAATAATATATATATAGATGTATATTTATATGATACATTTGTTATCACATCTGTCTGCTACTTTTTTAATATATTTACATGCTGGATAAAATTGAAAAAAAAAATTTTTTAAGTTCCATTCAGCTCATGATTTTTGCAGAATAATAATGTAATATGATACTATGATTAATATGAGAAAAGGAAAGACAAAGTTTTTTTGTCAAATTATTTGCTTGTTTTTTTTTTTTTAAAAAATCAGGGTTCACTTATTACAAATGCAGTAAGTCATCAGATATTTGCAGGACTTCCAACTAACTTCTTTCAGCTGAATGTTCTTTTTCAAAAAATAACTATAGACAAATCTTGTTAATCATTTGAAATTAATCATTAAATATATATATATACTGTATATGAGTATTTGTAGCTTCAATATAAATAACGATGTAAAACCAATCAAATCCAGTCTGATGAATAATGCCTTCTCTTTAATTGTTGAAGATATTTCAACCTTGCAAATTTATTTAAAGTCTGTTAAATCATAATTTATATATACATTTGTTTACATAAATTTTATCATTTAATTAATATATATATATATACTTAAATTTTATAAATATATGTATCCAGAACGAGTTTGTTTTTATTTTCTATAGCCAAGCTATAACCCTTATCATTGTTGTTTTGCTACATCATAAATATTACTATGTTGCAACAACTTGTGTGGGTATCATAACAATGTGCTAAATTTAAGAAATAAAAGTTTCTAAATGATTACTAAGTTTAGGAAAATAAAAAATCAATTTGGTAAACTAACTGAAACTATGATGCTGATTTGTCGTTTTAATATATCTGAATGTCACTTATCTCCTGAGCAACTGAGCTTATTTTTTTGTAATAATTTTTATTTATGGTAAAATTTATTTATATTTAAATTTTAAAATTAACTGACGTAGCATTTGTATTTTTGTTATAATATATGTACTATATTCAAAGATATAATTAAAAAAATCAATTTATTGTAAAATAAATGGCTTTGATTTTTTGTAGTTTCAAAATTCAAAATGGCGGAGATCGCGTACTAAAAGAGCACCCGACTAAAATTTAGAAAATAAATAGCTGCGATTTTATTTTGAAGTATTTGAATAAAATACATTAAAAATGAATACAAAAATACAAGTTGTCTAATCCCTTAAGTGTAGTCTCTCATCCTTCCCAGAAACATTACTTTTTCTAAATATACAATTATTATTGCGATTATTTTTATCACTGCATATAAAGTTTGGATTTTTGTCTATTCATATTTTGAGCTTTTTTTTTTTTGTTCTATTATTTTTTCTAATATTTCATATTTAAATTTAGAATGTCTAACGAGTAGTGCCCCAACTTAAATGTTTTGCTATATGAAGTGAACAGTTCTGTGTAATAAAAAATAAATAGCTTGTTTTAAATTTTCAAATATATTTGAAACTCAATAAATCATTTCAGAAGAAATTATAATTCACCGGAGAATACAAATTGTCTTGATAAAATGCAAGATTGAAAATATATCTATATTTTGTCTATGAAATTTTATTCTAAAATAAAAAATTCTGAACATTGTATGTTTACATTATTTTTTATCTTTATTATCAAAACTTACCTTAAATTTTTTATTCACTTTCTCTCTCACATTTTTTTATTATTTAGTTATGATAAGTTAAAAATTAAATCAATCATAAAATACTGCTACAGAGCAGTATTTTCAATTTCAATACCTCCCCAGAAGAATGGTAAAAGAGAAAGTATTACTCACCAGACTTTCCAATTAGCTGGTAGTGAGAAGTTTATCAGTGATTTTGTTATTTTAAAACACCTAAGAATAGCTAGATATCTATTTACTAATCAATATCTGATGGTTTGTTAGAATGACTATCAGCTTATTATCTGAAAGAAAAATCTAATCGTTATTAGAATCTTAAAAAATCACGTTTTAACTGATCAGAATTAAATACAGATGCACAACCATTACTTCAAGAAATCAATTGATTATAATTTATTATATAAAACTTATGAAAGATAGTCATAAAAGAAGCTAAACTGAGGCTATTGCTATCTATCACATCTGGATTCTACTTAAAATAAAAATGATTTGACATATATAGAAAAAGTATAAATAACTTCATAAATTTCTAACTTCTTTTCAAAAACTTTATTTCCATATTCATTTACGATGTAGAAAAGTAATTTAAAGTTATTAATTCAAAAACTTTATTTCCATATTCATTTACGATGTAGAAAAGTAATTTAAAGTGATCAATTAATAACTTCACGCTCTTTATTTCAAACACTTCAGATTTGCTCATACATATACGGTTGGGTCGAAAATATAGGTGGATTCATTCTATATTTTCTTAAAGACTTTATCTTGGGTTTGAAAAAGTGGGAGTATTCATTTATATAGTGACATCTGCAAAGCGCATGTGTATATCAGCTTATTGGCTTATTAATATTATAGATTATAGAACAAAAACATCGCGCTATATAAGAAAATAAATGTCTTGTTTATATATGAATATATATATATATAATTACTGTTATACATTTCCAACGTTTCAACTGTCCCCCCCCCCATTACAGTCATTTTCAAGACCTATAACAAAAAAATACATAACTCTACATAATACTCTAAATACAAATATCTTTCATATATTCAACATTAATACATCAAATTCACAATAATAAAACTCTACATTATTATATTTTACTTATATCTTCCTCTGTCTTCTCCCTTTATTATAAAGCTTCCTTTTTACATACTAAGTATAAAATTTCAAACAAATATTAGAAACCATCTAAAACACCAGTAAACAAAATACTATTTAAATCCATTTAACCCACCCCCAATTGTCACGCTTAAAGCTGAGAAGCAGTTAATTATTTGATCTAACTTCCATATCAATTATCTACAATTCCTATCTATAGTTTTAAATCTATTAAAAACTAATGTAAATTATTTCTTTATCCTTTAACAATTTACTTAAATACTATTTACACATTCCATATTAATTACATTTTATTTTATATTCCTATCTAACACCATTAATCCTATTGAAAACATATTTATATCTTTTTAAAAACTAATGTAAATTATTTCTCTATCTTTTTTTTTTTAAAGTGTCATAACATTGGTTGGGCGCGAACCCGCAACCCGGGCAACTGCCTGCAGTCGCTTTGACCTCTCGACCACCAACGCAAGACTATTTCCCTATCTTTTAACAATTTACTTAAATACTATTTAAGCATTCCATATTAATTACATTTTATTTTATATTTCTATCTAACACCATTAATCCTATTTAAAACAGGTTTTATATCTTTTTATGTAAAAATATTCTTTTACCATCTTTTCTCTATAGTTTTAACCTTTTCCAATATTCTAATATCAAAATTTTTATGTCCAAATTCTTTATAATGTAAATATGGCAATGGAATTTCTATCATTTAAATTTGTTTAAATCTAGTTTTTAATCTAGTTTTTGTTATACCAATATATGAAATATTTTTTCCCTCTCTCTTATAATTCAAACATTCTATAATATAAATTCTATTTCCATTTTCTTGAAATTCTGTTTTCTGAATTAAATTCCATAAATTAAAATTCTTTTTATATACAGGTTTAAGAATTAATCTACTTTGCCCCTTATATTTATTATTTATGTTCTTCATACTTTTTTTAATCTCAAAAAATAATATGTGATTATATATATATATTGTTACGTTTAATTATATACGTTGCAAATATATTGGCATTTGGTAAAAGCTAAAAAAATAAAAGTAAATTCAGATTTTTTTTTTTGACTAATTTTTTAAAAAAAAAAAAAAACGTACAATGAAAGTTAGTTAAATTATTCTTTCGTATTTTTTTTATGTAATTAGAAATAAAAGTTAGAATTGGAGAGAACAAAAGACACAAATTACCAATCTAGATAAGAGAAAGTAAAAATATTTCAACTAATTAAAGATGGCAGAATTATGCTGAAAAAAATAAAGACTTTTATTAACGTAAATTTTATAAAGAATCTACAAGATTATGAACCAAAAAAACACCATGATAATAGCATGCGCAGAAGTCTGAAAACTGGACCTCTGGTATAAAAAGGAGGGATTCGGTTGGAGGAACGTCTTGGTTTAGCTGATATTCTTTTGGTTGGTTTTGGATTAATAAATCCAGACCACTCTACGATGAAAAAGTTATTTATACGAGAGTAGACCGGAGATTTAGCTGACATCGTTACCGATGGACACCAGAGAAGCTTACATGACTAGCCTATGGAACCAGCACCAAGATCAACTAATAATCAAAGGCCATGAGCTCAATTTAACCCTGAAAAACTATACATAGTTATCTACAACCTTCGTGAATTCACAAAACTTATCGGTAAGTTAAGACTACTTATTCCTGATTGTGACCAAAATTAAGTGTTTGCAAACAAGTCTTAAAATAATCCCGATATAGACATTAATTTTCTTATTAAAGAAAATTTCGTTTAAATAATTTTATACAAGATCTTGGAAATGAATTTTAATAAGTGAACATTATTAAATTACTTTATCCAACTGTTTTTTATAAATTGATTCATGTTCTCTCCAGTTTAGTTAATTCGTAATTTAACTTACAAATATTTTTAGTTTGTTGGAATAAAAGAGATTTTACTTTTATCAACCTTTTTCATTGTGCATTATTAATAATAGTTATTATTTTTTATTATTAAATTTATTATTAGTTTAATAAGATTTAAAACGTAATTTACCTTTGCCAATATGTTTGAATAAGCCCAGGAATAATAATCTCAAAAAATAATTCTCATTACGGTATGACGCAATACCGATTAGTTTAAAAGTATTTTTCTTTTTTTTATTCGTGAGACATTATTTGACTATTTCAGCAGTCTCTTTAGAATAAAAGGACCTGGCGCCCATATTAAATAAATTAAAAGCTGATTTCATCAATAGCATAATTCTCAACAATTAATAGGCCGAGTTGATCAGGAAATATAGCTATGTTTTTAGAATATAAATATAACTTTCTTCTTTTTGACATAGCTTGATGAACTCACGCGCAGTTTATATTAGCGTGAAGAGGTCTAGCAAAATGGAAAACATTATAATATATATGTTCATATAATTTGCGTATGGAAATCAAGTTTTTGAAAAGACGTTAGAAGTCTGTGAATTTATTTATAATATTGGAGACCATATATATTTTAAAGAAGAAAGTGGTTGTTTAATTTGTTATTGTAATATATAATGATAGAAAAAGTATATTAGAATGATTATATATCTGGGTCTCTTTTTATGTGGTAGATACATTCTGCAGAAAACCCACATAAAAAAATTGCACAAAAATAGACTTAACTTATCTTGAAAAATTTGGGATATATTCTGTAATTTTCAAAAATCGCATAAAAACCAAAGCAACAAGGTAAAATTGTCAAGCATTGGTGGGCTCAGGTTCGCTTCCGGTCAATGCATTTGACATGTGAAAAAAAAAAAAAAAAGGTAGAATTACTTTGAAATTCACATTAAAAAAAAGGAAATAAAGTATGACTAATAAAAAATTTTCAAATATTTATAAAGAATTGATACAAGGCAAATTTTTTTTTACTTTTTGTATTAACTATTTAATTTTATTCAAAACAATGTTTTTATGTGTAATTTATTTTACATTTTTTATGCATATTTTAATCATTATCGCTATTTGACAATATGCAGGTTCGTTTGTGAACTGGTAAGAAATCAAATTTGTCACAAGAGGAAAGACAAGTAGCAGAATTAGCACCAACTTCGTCTCATGCTGTGTTAATGGTTTTCTGGTGACAATGTAATCAGTTATTAAACTTTGAGATGATGATTTTACTAATTGTTTATGAAGTTCACAATATCCAGACATAAACTACTTAGCTCTCATTGGAATTTAAGAGCTCTATCGTAATTCATGTCAATAACAACAAAATTATTTTCCAATTGATTAGAAAGTTGAAGACTTTCTCGAATCATTTTTGCAGTGAAATGAATAGGTTCCACTTCTGTTTCATTATCTTTTTCTAAATCTTCTATGGTATCTAAATGTATTGCCAAACCTTTTTCCAACAGGCATTTAAAGTATGTAAAATTTAATGCATGTATATAAAATGGGGAAATCCCGATTTTAAATGAAATATGAACTTTTTTATCACATAAAGAAAACCGCATAAAAAAATATTAAGAAGAAACATGAATCATATAACTTCAAAACCGCATTTAAAAAAATTGCATAAAAAGAGACCCAGGTGTATTGTTGTTTTTTTTAAAAAAATGTTTTAGATGTTATAAAATAATTCAATAAAAGTGATCACAATGAAATGATTATTTATAAATCTGCTTTCAAAAACTGTTTAATGTATCAAAACAAAGTGTTCCATTACTCTTCTAACTTATATTTTATATGCATTTCCATGAATAGTAGACAGATTTCCAGTTCACATTATCTTAGGTAGCAAAGCTTAATACTATATGCAGACTTTTGGTTACTCATGCTTATAGATTGACTGTTAATAATCAATAAAGTAAGTCATATATAGCATGACATTACTTTTATGAGCTTGTATTTACCAATATGTAATATAGAGAGCATACCAATAGTTCAAACAAGCTCTTAATTGATAAGTGCGGTAAGAGAAAATATTTACAATCTCTATCCAGAACATTCCTATCCCCAGATTTGCTTTATTGATTTTAATTTTAACTTTAAGACTTTGGCAATGCTAAGGCTATTAATATATGGTAGATCTGAATTTGGTTCATTCCCATATAGCTATTTAAGTTAGATAGCTGGAGTTAATGACATTTTCATGTCTGAACATTTCAGAGTTTCTACTTAAATATTACATATTAAATAAGTGCTGGGTTTTGAGTTTATATTTTAGATCTAGTGTCTGAATATTCTAGCTCCTCACTGAGGTGAGTCAAAAGCCTGAAACCAATTGGTCTGAGGATAGGAATGTTTTGGATAGAGGTTTTAAATATTTGAGTTATTGGTACACTGTCTATATTACATATTGACTGTTAATGTACATTATTTAGTAATGTGATTACCTTATTCGCAGCATGTGCTTCCAAAATTTCTGTAATAACATGAATGTAAGGGTAGTATTGAATATATATACACTCATATACATGTATATAAATACTTTAATTTTTACTCCCATTCTCTATAGAAAGTTTTACATTCTTTGAAGCAATAATATATGAATAAAAATAACAAATCTCTTTGCTGGATATATGTTTCTATCAATAACTGACATCATCATCAGTCTTTGAAATTAGTTGAAACCTCATCAAACACAGCAATAGAAACATATGTCCAGTATGCAAGTGGTACATCACATGATCACCATTTTTATGCTTGCTCATAACTGTTATTAAAACAGGCAGAACTCTCTATACAGTAGTGCCACTCAGTGCAAGCCAGAGTAATCAATGGATGCCAGAAGGCTTGTGCATAAAATCCCTATCTAGTGCCTACTCATCCAATGTCTAGTTTCTGGCTTATGGTGTTTGTCAGTGAAGAGCCTTGGATATAGTTCTGTAGTTAAGGAGAGCTGAAAGATGGCTGCTGGAGGGTTGCATTAGATCCTAAGATCTAGGCGCAGTGCTCTCAGATCCAAGGCTCCTCACTGCGAAGGCCATAAGCCAGAAACTAGCCTGGGGATATTGGATAAGTAGGCACTGGATAAGATTTTATGCACAAGCCTTCTGGAATTGCATTGATTACTCTGGCTTGCACTGAGTGACACTACTGTATGGAGAGTTTTGCCTGTTTTAATATGCAAATAGTTGTTTTTCACCAAACAGTGTCACTTGAAAGATCTTGAAAATTTGTATAGGGTGCAAATAAAAATTAATGTTAATGCAGACATTAAAGTGTATGCACAGTGTATACAAATTGATATAAATATCTTTCAAAGAACTTTATTATATATAAATATCTTTCAAAGAACTTTATTATATATATATAGATTACATTGTAGATTTGTCCACAACATATTCATCAAAACATAATTAAGTGATAATATTGAATTAATATTATAAACAGCATAAATTAGAGAATAAGAAGAAATTTCAGAAAATTAGAATATATATACATCATATAATTTAATATTTTTTAATATTAAATAACAGTGTATGTTTCACAAGTTTTACATTAATTTACAAAAAAAAATTGAAATTGTTATGATTTTTCTGTGTTATTTTTCACGATTTGTTTCCCTTCAGAGACTATTGCATCTTGTTAAAGCCATGAACATGTGGCGTAATGGCCATGTATTTGTATATAATATATCGTGTTCAGTAATTTTTTTATTCCGTTGACATATTGTTTCTATTTTGTTAATAAAAGTATTTGGATGTCATCTATGACTACGATTATATACAAATGTACATCTGGTACACCACATAGAAAAATGATGAATATGCTAGTATGAATGTAGGGTTAGTAACCTTTGAAAAATGATCTTATAAGATTATTGAGTATTACTGGGATTATCATTGTGAATTTTTCCGAGGATCCTGACATTCAAAAAAAATGTGTAATTGTATTTCAACCTCTTTGTGACATAGAGTACAGTGATCAGTGTTTATGTGTTCTCCTTTGAATCTGTAGAAGTGTAGTGTTGTAGGGATTCTAACTTGAGTTTTATTAAGAAGTCAATGTATTTTGGTTCTAGTGACCAAAATGTAAATGTA
The DNA here is from genome assembly GCA_028023455.1 of Epiperipatus broadwayi. Lineage (NCBI taxonomy): Eukaryota > Metazoa > Onychophora > Udeonychophora > Euonychophora > Peripatidae > Epiperipatus > Epiperipatus broadwayi. Next base: position 6,219,630 of record JAQFVV010012462.1, read on the forward strand.
TGGCAGTTAGTTGGTGAAATTCAATATGTATTTTCCTTCATATTGGTAAGGTGGGTGGAGCAATTAGTGTACTTTCCCGTATTTATATTTTTTGGGAGGGCAAAAGTGAAGATTTGAATGGATAATAAAGATTTTAAAACTTGTTCCCAATATTTAGAGCGTCAGTCAGTAAATGGTATTTTACATATGATTTCTAGATTCTGTAAATTTTAGCACATGATTTTGTAATTAGAATGTATATGTCTTGTGTAGTCCTAGTCCATTGAGAACAAGTGCATTTTGTACATATTTAATTGAGATTGCTACTATATGATTACCCCAAAGACGTTTTCTGCGTAGTGAGTAAATGTGGTAAGTAAAGGCTTTGGTGAAGAGTATTATTGGAGTGTAATATGCAATTTTTGTTAAAATAAATATTGTCTAATATTTTAAGATATTATAAATATTAATGATAATATTAAAATGATTATTGGTAATTTCAAGTATACCCCCCCCTCACATGATGCAACAATTTGAAACTAAGGTGGCAAGCAACTGCATTGTGAACTAAAAATTATACTTCTATTTTATTTTTTATTAATTTTTTTATTATATATCTTTTGGACTGTGGATAAATGAATCAGCAGTGTTTGAGATAGTGAAAAGTTTGAAAAAGTATTAAAAAATAATCATATTTCATAAATTACATTGCCTTATAATCTAGAAGGAATGATTAAAAATCATATGAAAGAAAGTTGATAAAATAATATTAATAATAACTTAGTGATGAGTAACAGTTTTTAATTCAATTCTCAAATGAGGTAATTGTAATTTGTAATATACTTATGGTAGTCTTATATATTCTTGATCTTATGAACAATTAATCATAAACTTTATGTAATATAGATGCTGAAAATATATTTTTCCTTTAGCTTCTTTCTTAGGTATATCACTGAAAGAACTAATGAGTATTTTTGAATTGACATGAAACTACAAATCCCACAAAGTGCAAGTATGCTTATGAAGTTTGTTGTTAAGTAAGAGTCAGTGAGAATAAATATGGAACTTTCAAAACTTTTAAAACAACTTACCGTCATAATTCTAAAGAGAAATTTATTGCAAATTGGGCACCATAAACTGTGTAGGTTTGTCTCTTTTTCCCAAATATTTTATTTCTTAACAATGTAAATATATTTTGAGAGTGTTAAGATTTTTGAAAGGATTTTTAATATTTTTATAAAATATTTTTAAAAATCTGCATTTGACACAAAATTATGTACATTTATAAGGTATTATAATTACTCATGAAAAATTTGGTAAAATTTGAACAGTTAAGTAGAAAAGCACAATAGTTTTTCGAAACTTACCACTAATATTAATTAGTTTTAATCTATTCAAACACACATTTATTAACTCACTTCCAAGTATCAACATAATGAGTTGCATATAGGCCATATTAATTTACAAACAGATTCTTTAGAATGTCATTAAAACCTTTTATTTACTAAACCAAACTACTCAATAAGTAAAAAAAATCCTGTAATAAATTATTTTCTGAAAGTCCATAAATTAAAATTAGGTTGAAGATGTAATTTATAATAAGTTATCTGTTAGAAAAAAGGTTAATAGGAAATAAGCAATTTTTCTTTAGGGAAAATAAATTATTTTTAGGTTTAGTAATGTATATATTTAATATTTTGAGACATGAAAACATGCAGTATTTTCATTTAGTTTTAAAAATTGGCAGCTCATTTTGTAGTATATTAGGCATGGAAAATTTGTGACATGGTTGGCACATGCGAGCTTTTATGATTTTCTATTTATCAGATTAAATTCATGATTACATTAACGTAATGTAAAATATATATAAATTTTTTAAAAGATAATTTTATTTTTATGTACTTTGTACTAAAAATAATGGAATTTTTTAGATAGTGGTGTAGCTTGTTTTGCAATCAATGATATTTCATAAGACACTACTTGTAAAAGATTGACTTTGCTAATTATATTGATGACATTAATGTATATATTGTTTGTTTGTTTTTAAATTAATGCAAGAAATTGCTATGAACTTTGAATTATTATTTGTGTGTGTTTCAATAAGACAAATAGAAATGATTTTTTATTTGAACTGAAAGAGCTTTTATGTTATTTATTCCAGAATATGTATGTCTAAATATTGAGATCTCACCTGAAGGCAATTAGAGTAACCATGCACTAGAATACTATGACCAATGACCATTAATGCTTATTTACCATTGACTGCTATTTTCTTAGTAGATTTTATTTTAGCATCTCAATTTCAGAGCTACATTTTATATGTTAGTGTTAAATGTTAATGGGGTTTATAAAATTACGATGCAATATTTATATATCATTAGCATTGGAAATAATAAATTAATTTAAAAAAAAAAAAAAGAATTTTATCTAACCTGTTAATATTTATAAAGATCCTCACATAAGACTCATAGTTTTGTAGTTAAGTGGAGATAAAAGGTTGCATTAGATCCGAAGATTTAGATGCAGTGCTCTCAGATCCAAGGCTCCTCACTGATGAAGGCCACAAGCCAGAAACTAGTCTGGGGATATTGGATGAGTAGGCACTAGATGGGGATTTTATGCACAAGCCTTCTGGCATCCATTGATTATTCTAGCTTGCTGTGTGTGGCAATACATATAGTGAGTTTTGCCTGTTTTAATAGCAGTTATAAGCAAGCATAAGAAATGGTGATCATGTGATGTTTATCCTCATATAAAATTGAATTTCAGATCTTGACAGTGTAAGTTTATCTTTAGTATTAAGTGTCTAGTTCATTTATTTGGCCATTCTATGAAATAATTCAAAGTAGGAAAAAGAATTTAATTATTGTAGCTCTACCATATAAAAAAACAGTTGTAAAATATTTATTTGATATAGTAGTCTTTTATGTTTTGCTTTTAATCTTACTGTACATTATTAAAGTTTACTGTATTATTACTTGAATTGCACATCAAATCAAACTATCAAATTTATTACATAATCATAATAGTTCATACCTAATATTTTCAATATGCTTTCTGACCATTATGACTATTAACCATATTTATGCTAAAATATATTCTATTAAAGATACGACAAACATTATCTATAACTGTAATGTACTATCAATTTTATCGGTAAGTAATAATATGCTATAACTTCCTCACCTACATTTGCCTTCTAACATAAAGTGGGTTATATTATCTACACGAGAGTGAAAAAAAGATATAAGAATAGGAAAGAATATTAGTATTTAAATGATTGTCAAACTGTTTTTAATGACTTTAAATCTTTCTTGCGCATCCTTATTTGATCTAAAAATACATAAGAAAGATTTTCTGCACCTGACGCAGCATAAATCTTTTTTTAAAAAGATAACTCAGGAAATAAGAGATTTTGTAATAGATCTTCTTTTATTAAACTCTTTTATTTAAAAAAAAAATATTTTTTTTATTGTGGTCATGAATAATGATATATAACTCATTGACAGAACTAAGTCTAAAGCCATTCTTTCTTTTATTTTACTTACAAAAAAATATTAAACTGTCTTATTCTTCACCAACATTTTTTTGTTCACATGGTTGTGTCAATTGCTAGTTAAGATTAATATTTGATATTAAAATATTTATGTAGAAAGTTGGTGAGCAATTTATCAAAATCTGTATGATTCAGATTTGAGCATATGCGTAAACATTTGTTATAACCTAAAATCTTTTTTTTTTTTTAGAAAAAGAAATGCATTATTCTTACTTTTTTTTTTTTTTGACAACCTAGAGCATGTTCTGGGTAATTTTATTTTAGTTTAATTTGACAGAACTCAATTAATGGCAGTTTCAGTATCATTAATAGTCGCTAAATACAATATCCATTTAACTATCAGTAATTAACCTAGATAATTAATGCCATAAATTTTTCTCTGAATATTTTTAAATGGTTAAAAAAAAATAGTATTAAAAATATTATACAGTATATGTGTGTGCTTTGCGTATAATTTAGGTCAATGATTTTCCAACGTGGTATCTGGCAGAGGAATGTGAATATAATCGCGATATCTGTTTTTTTCTTATTATTACATTGCTTTTAATTTCATTAATGAGCTATTTATTTACCGATGCGAGGCGATATGAAATCAGGAATATCTCAGCCACTATGCTCAGAAAAACCTATTAAGCACTTTACCTTCCCTTTCCATTTCCCACCCTAAGCTTTGCCCATATTCTTCTCTATCCTGCTCCATCCCATTTCCACAACATCTTTGTCCACTCTATGGCTTTATATTTTAGATCCCCCTTATCTTTTTCCAAACCCAGCATAAAAACCAAGAACCCACTTTCTGTATAATCACTTTATACTTATTCTCCCACAATTTCATTATTTGTACCCTTTCAGCTTATAAGCATTCAATTAACATACGCCTAATATTTTCCATGCCTTCCTTACATAACTTGCAGACTAAATTACCCTTTCTTTTTTTTTTCATTTATATGTACATTCGCTTGTTGTTAATGATTCTGTCCCAGCTTTAAACAATAAACTACTTTCCTTGCTATTATTATAAATTAACTCACGTCCAAAATTCTGCTAACTTCTATATATATTTAAACTCTTTTTATTCTCCATACTAGTTCTCCATCTCACTATTTTTATTAGTGCATCTATTCTTGTATCCCATTCTTTGCCACTATAACACTCAACAATTCTCCTAACACAATCATCCCACCTTTTGTATAAGCATATTGAGATAAAAGCCTTTGTCCAAATCTTCTGCATACGTACTACCTTTCTCACCCATCTTGTTGCCTATCCTTTACTCATAACCCAATTAAATAATATTTTGGCTATTTTTTTATTATCCATAAATTGCAATCTATCAAACATTTTCATTTGTTTTTTTTTTGTTTTTTGCATCTCTCATATAAAAACTTGACCATCCTATTTCTTCTTGAATTGCCTCATTTGCTAAACACATCTACATTTCATGCATGTCTTCCTACTTCTCTTTGTACTTTTTTAAGTAATCTAACACCCCTCTAACACATAATATATTGTTACCATAAGTTAACCCTACTATCACCACTTCCTTCCATACAATTTTTGCTACATCATATTTATTATATAAAAACACTGTTAATTTTTTATCAGTCCCTTTTTTTTCTTTGCTTCATTTATCATTTTTTTCTCCCTTTCATCCAAGCAATTTCTCTGATTATTTAAGATCATTTGCAAATAGTTATACCTACTCACCACATTTAACTTTATATCCCTCAATAAAAATTCTCTTCTCTTTCCCCAGCATTTATCATCATTAGTTTTGATTTTTCTTCACTAAATTTAATCCCCATCTCTTTACCCACTCATGCACATGTCTTCAGCATAACTTCAATATCTTTCCTAATTTTTGTGCACAAAAAGATATCATCAGCAAATAAAAGACTTGATAATATATACAGTCCCTTGCCATCTATTAATGGTATCTCTAGCCCTCTTCTTAGGCTTTCTATTGCTATCTCCATTTCTTTCAAATGAAATAAAAACAAAATAGATGACATTGTGCATATGGTACCATTGTTGATTAAATATGGCATATATATTTTTATCCAGACATTGTAAGAGTGCTTCAATAAACTGAACATGTTCCTGATTCATGCCATACCTGGTTAGTTCATCCTTCACTATAGATATAGATTGTTACCTATCAACAGAACCATACAGTTCTGCTATATCCAAAGCTACCATATATGTATCATGTGTCGGAGTAACCTTGTCCAATCTTCTCACAACTCAAAAGATGACTTTATTGCAATTAAAATAAGGTTAAAATGAAAATTATTATTATTATTTTTAATAATGGGGCATGAATAAAAGGCTAGAAAGAAGTCCTATTGGCCACTGTTTAAAAGTGTCAACGCCACAAAGTATTTGAAATATAGAAGCCTGACTACACACACACACCCACAATGTTTATTTTAGATTTCTTTGTTAAAACTCAAAAAAAAAAAAAAATATTGTAATGCTATAAATGAAGAATGCAAAGTTTATTTTTAAATTAATTTGGAAAAAAAATTAATTAATATAGGGTGTGAAAATATTTCATTTATAGGTTTTATTTTATCTTCTATTGTATTAAAAAAATTACCTGCCTCTTAATGTTTGTAAAATAAGCTGAAAACTGAAAGTAGATACCCAACTATATCAGTATCCTAGTACACTTTGTAATGAGGTTTTATTCCTCTATGAAAATGAAGCATTGTACTTGCTCAATATTAAAAAAAATAGAATGGTATTTCATTTGTAAGTTGATTTTGCAATAAATTTAACAAATTAAAAGTAGATCTTTTTTTTTTTTCGTTAATTAAAAGAAATGATTTACTTTTTAAAACCAATAAGGTTTATGTGTAGCACAGTATGGGTGTTCCACATTACATTATATTTGAGGATTCACCATTTATACATATGTGAGAAGGGGAATGTTGTTTGTTGTAATATTTATTTAATTATAAATATAGGGGATTTGAAAACAGACTTTCAAGCACCCTTCAACTATCCACACTATCTCATACCACTGATACACATAACCACACACATGTAGAAAAGATAAGTAATCCAGGTATATGAGAAATGCCTGTATTTAAAATCTTATTTAATTATATAAATTCATTTTATAAACATTATTTGACAATTTATCAATGATCATTAGTCAATTTTCATTAGGTTAAAATAATGACATTTTTTAAAAATCTTGAGACAGATTTTTTTTTTGTTGTTCTTTTTAAAGTTCAAGCATATTTTTTACTGGTACTGTGGTATTAGAGCTGCAACATGAAGAATTATAATCGTTTAATCATTAAATTAATTAGGTTATTAAATCAAAAACATATTTTAAAATCTACATGAAAAAAAAAAACAACTTAACAAAAAAATAATACGAAAAGCATTAATGTGAAGAATAGTTAAAATGCATGTTTAAATCAAATTAAGTGTGTGTCTGCACGTGCATATTCTGCATAATCTATTTTAATACATTGTACAGGCTTACACCTGCATTTATATATGTAATATATGCGGGATTCAAACTTAGACTTTCATATGACTTATAACTCTCAGTGCCATCTTATATTGCTGACTCACTTCATCACACACATGTTGAAAAGATAAATAATCACCAATATATGTATTTCGTGCTAAACCAGCATTCATCAGTTGGTCCAGATTACCATCTCCATACATATATACAATTAGTACTCAGCTTTATATTAAGATAACTAATCTTCATACTTTAATGAGAGTTGGTTTAACACGAAATTTAATTATTCATTTTTTTTCTTTTAAAAACAACACAAACAACAAAAACTATTGTTTTTACTCTTCAAACTTTCAATTCTTTAAACATTTAGAAAAAATATGTTAATGATTCTTATTTGAATTTTAGTTGAAGTACTCTCTTTAGTTAAGCTATCTTATAAGTTTTCCAATGTATTTATTTAATGTACGTTATATAAATTCACTTTACAAATGCAGCTTTTTAAACAAATATTCTTTGATAACAGTAGTCTTTCGATAAATATATAAATGACTATTAATCATTTTTATTAGGTTATGAATTATATTTATTTTAAATCTAGATTAGATTCTATTTTTTAATTACAAACTAAATATATATTTTTTATTATTTATATGCACACAATCTTTTATTTAATTATTAAAAAAAATTATTTGTTGATCAGAAGTTTATAAGAAATTTTGTATTGAAGGTGATATTATTGGAGCTTCAATCTAGTGTTTCTGAATTCCATAATCATAAGTTTATCATCTCAAGATTTTATTTATTTATTTATTTTAAAAATGCAGTTATCACGTTTTTACTCCAGATATTGTGAGGTAACCTAATTGAAGAGACTGATTCAATTAAAATGGATATTAGAAGCCATTTATAAATTTTTTGCATTATTTACAATATATTTGCACTCACGTATGAGCGAAGGAATTTGAATGAATAAATAAAAATAGTTTGCAATCAATAAGAGTTGAATTTGATCTTAAATAATTAAAAATTAAAGTTTACATTTATCATCAAAAGAAATATGAGACCGTTTATTTATAAGAAAGCTACCTGTAAATAATGGCACTTATACAGTGAATTTATGCAATATACATTAAATAAATATAGGAGAACTGTAGTTGACAATAGTAAACTTATAAAATAGTTTAACTGAACTGTTGAGACTGACTACTTTAATCAAAATGCATAATAGGAACCATCTACACATTTTTTTCAAATGCCAACAGCTGTAGTTTGAAGTATAAGAATGATAAACGAGGGTCCACTAGAGAGAGCCTAGGACTCCAGTTTTCGCTGTTTCAGGCTCCCTATTCTGTTCACCAAAGTCATAGTCTATTGTTGGATTCATAAAAAAAAAAGTTTACCAAAATGTAAGTGAATATCTGTTTTATTGTTTTTTCATCTTTAGAAGAAATTTTGAAACAGTTTTCATTCAATGATAATTGAAATTATTTATCGTTCCGTTTTATGCAAATGGATGCCATTAGAAAGAGACAAAGGCTAGCTTAAATAATTCTTGGAATCATTAAAATATTATAAACCTTTTAAAAATAATTTTAAATGAAACCAAATATTTCTAAAAAGAATAGACACTAGAAATCCTAAATTTTATTAATAGAATAAACAGGAAATTCATTTGCACATCAAATCTCATAGAAAACGTGGAATATAATATGTTAGCAATGATGGTTTTAGGAATTTTATCTTTGCATCAGATTTTAGCAGTGTTAAACAGGTTTCAATTATTAATTCGATCTCAATTTTAGAATTGAACATTATAGAAAATAACCTAAGCTATCGCCCTGCATAAAAATCAGGTCTCTCCGATGATCAGAACAGAAGTTATCACCCCCTTCCGGTGGATTGCCCCCCCCCCCCAAATCAATAAATAAAAAATTTTCAAATCAACACAGAACTACAATGAAGTGATTCCTGAGCTAAAAAATAATGATCTAAAGACAAAAATGTGTACAAATGATTTAGACCTAAACAGATTCAAATGATGTTTTAGACCTAAACAGAAACTTTGAAGCTACAAATTAATCATACTTTTTAAGCAATAATTATTGAGAATTTTCCAAAGTTTAACAACAAACTTTCAGATTATACTTGAATCATTCATTACTAATCAAGATCTAAAATTCAATCAAAAGAAGCAGGATCCGACCAGCATCAACAAATAAAAAACATTGTGAACCCTGAAGAACCTTGGTTAGTGGGTTCAACAGCTGCTGTGAACATTTATGACACAGGAGTCTGATGATGATCAAGGGTGGATGTTCAGCTCCATTGACCTCAGTGTGCAAGATGATATGGACAAATGATTTATTCTCATGGTGTGCAAGTAAATCTGGCTTGATTACAAGACTACATGAATTAAATGTTGCATTGGTGGGTGTGAGTTTGCACTCCTTTTTCTCAAGTGTGGTGATAGTGGTCATAAGGGGCTTGGTTCATTTGAGGTGATGGTCGATGATCATTGTCTAGCCTGGGAATACCTTCCAGGAGGGTGAAAGTCACTACCTTCACATGGACTTTGCCATGAAGGGCTACTGCAACCCTTGATGGATTATTTGATAGGTCAGTGTTGATTTGCACTCACTATCATTAGGTTTCATTTGTTAACTTTAAATTTAGTGCATTTGTAAAGCAGTTAGTCTGTTTTGAACCACCGCCATTTTTTTTGTAACATTGATGGAGTTCTGTTTTGTGGGCATGGGTATGCACTCCCCTCTTTTTTTTAGGGGTGGCTGGTTGTAGACATTAGGTATCTGGTTTATGGTGTGGGCTGTTAACAATTTTGCCATTGCCCAGAACACCTGCTGGGGAGCTACATGGTCAAAGTTGGTGCTATTCCTGCTCTGGTTGGCTGCTGTGTCCCCTGATAGGCTGGTTTTGGGCAGTGTCCATCTGGTTCTTACTTCTTAGTTTTTACCCAAGTTGGCTTTCCAATTTTTGAGCAGGTAGACTGATTGTGGTCCCTTCTCATTTGGACTGCTAATTAGGAGGCAGAGGTATTCAGAATGGTCTTGACATGGCTTCACTGTGATTCGAGAGTTTATTGCTTGGTGAACTTGGGCCTTGGACCTCACTTCCTGTTGTGGGGGTTGGCACAATGCTGGACTTCACCTATTCAGCTGAAGCATTTGAGTCTTCACTTCGGAGCCCCAGGGGTGGGACCATTAGGTGATGGTTAACTTCCCAACAGCCAGGCCATGTGGATCCACATACAGATACACATTAATCACATTACAGCAATGTTTATGGATGTAATTATTTTTGAACATATGTACATTTTACCTTGTTACATTGAATCACCGTGTAATCCTCAATGGGTAAGTGTCCCCAAAATTTTTGTAATCTTTTATTAATAAAGGTTACTTTGAGAAAAAAAAAGAATGATAAACGAATGACATGAAGCAAATAATAAAAAATGATAACTTATAAGTTATGATGATGATGATGGTTGTAGAAACATAAGAGTGAATAGAAAAATGAGACTGAAATTCAGTATTTGACTATTCAAGCCAGTTTGTATCTTATTAATAACGTAATGAAAAGAGTTTGTACAGCAATAGTTGAGTACTTTGAAGTGATTTTTCTTCATTCACTATTTAAATTATATATAGAGAGAATTTTATTTATTATGAAATTGTTCCTAATGGGTTTGCTTCATTTTCTTTTTAATTTTTGGTAAATTGTTATCAAGAGGTCATGCTTTAAATTCATTATGGTTATTATATTTTGAGCTCTTTCTAGATCTGTCTTTGACTTTTTTATTTTATTAATCCAATATTCATATTTAAAGCAATAATCCATGTTATCTCTTTACTTTAGAGTCATTTGTTGTAAACAATTTCCTTTAAGACAGTAGCATCATTCAAATGGCTACCATCTGGTATCCATGCTTGCAAGAAATGATTTTAAAGCATAATCCTTATTTCAAAAAAATGTTTTAAGAGAGTCTAATATCTTTTTCCAAGATATATCTTGGTTTTAATTTTGCAGAGTATTTATTGTTAAAGGATAAAAAGAAAGCATGCCATTATTAATTACTTTATTTATTTATTTTTAGTACGTCTGATTTTCATCTGTTATATGCTGTAGAAGAAAAAACATTTTTTTAAAAAGTCCCACCACCAAACCAAGACAGAATTATTTATTTATTAATGCCAATTTATGTCCTACAAATAAATTGATAATCAAAGGCTTTTTTTGCTCAAAAGTTCACGTGAAGCTTGAACACTGGAAATACCAGTTCAGTAACTGATCTGATGACTATATTCCAGAATCTGACCCTCTGCTGCTACATTAGATCATGCAGAATGGTTTATACCCTAACCAATTTAGAATCAACATGATTGTATAAAATTTAGCATAAGTACTTTTATTCCATGATGGAATGCAGTATTTTGCCATTGAAAATTTCTTACACAAAGCAAATATGAAAGATTTCAGTATTTTCTTGAAGGATAGTGAAGAGCTGAGTATAATACCACTCAAAGTGTTGTGTAAATCTACTAACCTGTGTTGTCTACTTGTGTGTTTTACTAATAGTTGTTTGTATTTGAAAAGTTTAAAATCTTCTAGACATTCAACATTAATGGTAGATGATGTAAATAGTCCGACATATTATCACATCTAATATAGCATCATCACTAACTTTCAAGCAAATATTAAGTCCTCATTATAGACCTGATACTATGTTGAAGTTTAAGAATTATGAAAAATTATGTCTAAAACTAGCCAAACTAAAAAATCATTGAACTTTCTATGTAAATATAAATTTGCAGGGATCATTCTGAAGGGTTTGCAATTAAAATCTCCTATTTACACCCTAAGAGCTGAGAAGATTATTCAGAGAGCAATTGAGTCCTCTATTGAAAGAAAGAATAAATGGGCAAAAATTACCATATTTAGAAATGTGGAATGTTTTCTAAGAAATAAATTTACTGATAAAGACTTCACAAGAGTTGTCAAGCAGTGAGAAGATCATATTCCAAATTACATAGAAGAATAAAAAAAAATGTCAGGAGAAAAAGCTTGTAAATCTATGTGGTCACAACAATCTGTTAACTTCATCAATTAAAAATCTTAGCTAAACATATTACAGTTGCTGAATTATCTGTGTTTGGAAAAGATTTAAACTTCACTGTTACTACTGTCCCATTATTGGATATAATAACAGCCACTGAGGAAATCAGCCAAAAACTGCCTCTAGAAGAAAAAGAAGAACTATGCTGGAGAGTTAAGAGAACACTTGAGAGACATCAAATATTTCATGTGATGAGAAGAAAGCTATTAAATCTCACCAACAGAATACATCTATAATCCTTCTCTCTGATGAAAAAGGTAACACAACAGTTGTTATGGATATAGCTGATTATGATAACACAATACAAGAACTTCTCACAGCAGGACAATACAAAAAAGTGGGGGGAAATCCAATTTCAAGTACAAAAGTAAAGTTACAAGCATTATTCTGGAAACTGTGCAGATATTTCAGTGATTCAGAAAAAATAAAATTAATATCATACTTCAGAAAAATTCCTCATTTTTATAGACTACTTAAAATTTATAAATCCAATTTATTCCCTTAAAACCTATTGTTAGTTTTAGAAATTCACCATGTCAAAACTTGTCAAGATTCTTCTCAAAATTCTTAGTTTTTTGGCATACATGACATAGTCCTTCATCAGGGATTTTAAGAACTTTTCACATGGACATTAAAAAAACTGACATATTGGTAAGTTTTGATATGGAAAGTTTATTTACATATGGACCATGTGGCGAAAGCATTGTCTCTTGTAAGAAAATGTTATAAAATAATAATAGTCTACAAATCAGAACAATTCTATTTATTGATAGTATAATGAAACCTATTAACTTCCTGCATAATGACAATATATTTTCAGTGTAACTCAGAATTCTTCCAACAAAATCAAAAGATGGTCACAGGCTCATCATTGTCACCCTTGCTTAGCAACATTTACATCAAAGAGCTTGAAACCATAATTAATAACTCCATTTTCACTTAAAGTGTGGCTTCACTATGTTGATGATATATTTGATGTATGTCCACATTATGAAGCAACATTACAGTCATTCCAGATGCACAACAACAATGTTTCACTTCAATTTAAATTTGCAATGTAATCTGAATGAGAACAAAAATTGGTATTCCTAGATGTTTTGTGACCAGACTTCCTCATGGAAAAGTAAAAACAACAGTTTATAAGGAACCAACAAAATCTGATAAATTTTTGGCATATACATCCAATTGTACCAGAAAAACACAACAGAGATGTATACTATTGCTATGGAATAAAGCAAATGAAGTTTGTTCAGAAATCAGTAATTTGAAACATGAAGATTTACATAGAAAAACTCTCATGAAGAATGGTTATCTATCATCTGTCATCAAGAAAACATTTAATAGCCAACAAAAAGAGACATCAAAAGGAAAAACAATTATTGGGACTATGATGTATCTATACATCCCAGGAATGGTGGACAAATTAAAGAAAATCTGCAATCAATTTAACTTTAGAACAGTTTTCCAAAGCCATACTATACTTCACGTAATTCTAACTTCTACAAAGCCTAAATTTGAAATGCTGAAAAACAAAAACTGCTTCTATGAATTACCGTGTGAATGTGGAAATGTATTGGTGAGACCAGTCACCTGTTTTAAAGTGATTGAAAGAACACCAACTAATGGTTAGAAAAGAAAAAACAAATGTGTCTATGGTATCAGACCATGTATGTACTAATGAACTTATATTTGATAGGGAAAAGTACAAAAATATTGAATAGAGAGGAAAAGATGCAAAGAAGAAAATTCAAAGAAGCTGCTCATATGACAGTGGTCAGTAATTCTATAAATCAGCTTAGTGTGGCAATACATTGTGTCTGTAAATTTCTAATTAACCTTGTTCTCAGAAAAAAATATTTAAAAAAATTGGAGGACTCGGGAGGATTTGAACCAACCATCATAGATAGGAAATTTCAACTGACTGTTGCCTTTGACAAAATAGCTCAGTTGGTTAGAGCATTGCCTTAAAATTTGATGTTCAAAAATATAAAGGTATATTTATGACTCCTATGTTAATATTGCTACTGATCAGACCAGCAACACCTGATGAAAACTGAATATTACTACTATTTGAAACATGATATAAATCTATCAACCTGTGTTGTCTATTTGTGTGTTATTACTAACACTTGTTTGCATTTGAAAAGTTTTAGTAAAATTTAATTTTTTTTATAGACATTCAACATTTTAAGTGATGGAAGTAGACCAACATATTATCATATGAAAATTTTCGGCTTTTATAAACTGCTAATAATTTTGAAATATCGTTATTTTATATTGTAGTTCAATATTGTGTGAGAGTAAAATAAGTTTCTGCCAAGATATACTAAGAGATATTTAGAACAATGTTTATGACTAATGTATTTTTACTTTGAACCATTTGAGAAATGAAAGAAATTTTATATAAACTTACTGGTTAGAACGTAAAAAAAATTTTGAGCTTAGATATATGTAATTTTAATTTCCTTTCCATTCAACAACGGGAATAAATCTAAAAGAATTTTTTAGGGAGATTTGCTTTTGCAAAAATAATATTTTTTTTTAAAAAAATAGATTTTTGATACTTCTTCATTCCTTAAATAATGACAGCAAATAAACACATAATGTATTAATTTGATGATAAATTTACTTTCATTTAAAGGTTACATTGCATTAAATAAATATAGGAGTATTTGACATTATCATACCATGCATTTTGATTGAACTAAATAGACCAAACCATAATATAAATTGCCCATTGGCAAATACCATTGCTCATTTTATTTATTTACTGTATATTACATGATTATATATAGAGTTATATTCTTTGCATAGAAAGATATAAAATAATTGTAAAAAGTTAAAACGTGAAGAAATATTTTTGATCAACCAGTGAGTCTCCATCTGATATCAGCCTTCAACGAATTTTAACTGCATTACAAAGATTTATTTTGAACTTTATCAGTTTGAAAACGTGAGCTACTAATTAAATTATAAAATTTTATTATGATTAATATTATATTATTGTTATGTATGGTTCCACGCATTAGTAAGACTAATAAATAGATCAATATCGCATTTAGAAAATTGTGTCAACTAAATGGAATTATTGTATTCAACTGTATTTTGACATCTAGTATTATATGATTTCTGAGCAGTTGTTCTTATAATTATTTCAAATGAAGCAATTTTATATAAAAAGAGACTAAAAATTTAGAAATCTAAACATTCATTTCTCTCAATGAGTAAACATTTCCAAGAGGGCAGAGCTGAAAATAAAGCAGCATAAAGTCTACAGAATTGGACATTTTTTTTAACATTGCTACAATATTCTATCACCTGTCATGATTATTGACAAACATTTGTCTCTATTATTTCCAATATTCATATTAAATTACTGTAAAGAAATATTGATACGTGTGTTAATAAAACTCAGTACACAAGCAGAAATAGATACAATTTGTTGAATATATTATAAATTAATACATCCTAAGTTTAAAATAATAATGACATTAAGAAAAAAAGAGATCTTATTTCATAGTAATAGAAAAACAACTACTACTCATGCTAACTTTCAACATCCATTAAATAATAAAATTAGCAATTTTGATTTCCAAATTGATCATGGTTGTGGATATGAAATTTCTTAAGAAATATGTTGTGGAATTGGTGGTCTAAAACTGAAAATGAAGTCATTTACCAATCATTATCATTTGAAATTTTTTGGATGTTGTTGTTTTGAAAATAACTCTATGTATATATCATAATTTTTATATATTGCTTATAATACTTCTTTCATATACACATCAATGCAAACAAATTTCCTTTAAAAACTTCTTTATTTTTCTTACAGTTTCGACTGTCCAGCAGTCTTCATCAGAGCTCTAATCTTCTTCTCTGCTTTAAAAAAGCAGAGAAGATTAGAGCTCTGATGAAGACTGCTGGACAGTCGAAACCGTAAGGAAAATAAAGAAGTTTTTAAAGGAAATTTGTTTGCATTGACGTGTATATGAAAGAAGTGTTATAAGCAATATGTATATATAATTAAAATTACCCCAAATCCAAAATTCAACCAGACCAGCAAAAAAATTAATGTTAAAACACAATCAAAGGTTTCACTGCTAAAAGCAGACTTCTCAAGTGTAAAGAACTGCAAAAACTACACAATATATATAATATTAAACATTACCCACAAATCCATTCACTTCCCATCCACTCTTAATATTAAAAGAACTCTTAAATAAGTTAATTGCTTCAGAATAATATATTTTCAATAATAAAGATTCTTTAATTCTTCTTTTGATTTCATTTCTCTCAAAGAATACAACATTAGCTCCATCAAAATTAATAGTGTGGCCTGTATCTTTTTCATGGACATACAAAGCAGAACTAAGATATCTATTTTTAACTCTACTTTTATGAACCTTTATTCTTTCATTTCAACTCAAACTACTCTGACCTATGTAGACCTTCTTACAAAAAAAAAAAAAAAACAACAAGGGATAAAATATACTACACCAGGAATAGTCTTTCTATCAAAAATTTCCTTTGTATTATTTAATAAATTATTCAATGTAACACCCCTTTTCCAAGCAATTTTCTTATTTTCAAACAATTTACTATTCCTACATACAATTTTATAAGAAGACAATTTTTTTTTGCTGGTCTGGTTGAATTTTGGATTTGGGGTAATTTTAATTATATATTGACTAGTTTAGCTTTATGCTTGTGATGTATATATATATATATGATTATATGAAGATATGCAAAGAAAGTGAAAGAGAAGAATAAGAGAATATTATAATTTTTCTAAGTCATTGTATGACATTGAATAAGTAAAAGTGGTATTTTTATCATTGTTTGAATAATGATACAAGAATTTAAATAATTGTCTTTAATGATGTAACCATTTTATTGATTAATGTAGATTTTCATGTAGATATTCAACTTGATGAAATATAAGTTTGGACAATTAAAAAAAAATTGTAGTCATTAAGGAATCCCTTATAAAGGTTTAACATATGATGATAAAATGTTAGCTACTAAACTGTTGGATTTTTTAAAAAAAATTATGCAAATTTATATCATTACTTAGTCATATGGATGCTTCTCTTATTTCAATTTATAAAAATAGAAAAAAGGAAGATTACGATATCTATTTTAAAATATTGTGTTCATCATTATGCTGTGTTCTGAGCCTCTCTAAAAATCTGTCAGTTGGGGAGCTAAATAAATAAATAATATACTTCAAAATGTATATATAATAAGATATATTTAATAACAATAATAATGTGGTAAAAACAACATAAAATGGTAATAGTCCATTAATATTTTTATAAGCTAAATTTTCCTCAGGTGAAAGTAATCTTCTTTCACACCAGGAATAATCCAGTTATTATATTTGTGCTTTCAAATCAAATGTCTCTTAAAACACAGATAAGCATATCTAATTCCATGTAAATCTATTAAAGTTTGCAATGTTATTGTTTATATCAGCACACATAATTTATATATTAATCATCTCCATTCACAACTTATCTCTAGCAGTTTAGTTCAGCTTCAGTTAATTACTCTTCACTGGTAATAAGCTTTTCAATACATAAACAAGTAACTGCTTCTTGCTTGTCACTGTTCCAGTTTAGACTTAATCACTGCTAATCATTCTACTAGTTTACCATTGACCATTTTTTACTGCTGATTTGTTATCACCGCAAATCCACATTAACGTTTATCCGGTTTAACCATTTTAGCTGCTTCCTCTTCTTCATTTCTAAGGGGATAAATATCTATGATCTAATTTGTATGCAATTAGCTTTATTTTCATACAAATACTATTCTAATTTAATCTATAATTTTGGGATGATCTCTCCAGTGAATTTCTAGAGTAAATTTATCCAATAAAAGGAATGTTATTAAAGTGAAGAAATCCTTGCGTATTTACAAAATAAATAATCTTTTATTTACATATACAATTTTATATGCACAGACATTTCACATTTCCCCCTATTTTAGAAATACATACTTAATTTATTATTATATCTTTAAACTTGTCAGACAGTTTACTTCATGGGTGTGACAAGAATCTTGGCCTCAGGGTGGCCTTTGAGCATTCCATCATCAGATTTTCAATTGGATGGACGGACGGTTGAAGAGTTGGAGTGTGGAGTAGATTGAAGCTTGTCCATTAAAGTATGAAGATTGGCTATCTTGATATATATCTGAGCACTTATAGCATATATGTGTAGAGATGGTAATCTGGACCAATTGATGATTGCTGGTTTAGCATGAAATACGCAATTGGTGATTATTTATCTTTTCAACATATATGTGTTCAAGTGTATCAGTGTTATGAGATAGAGTGGAGAGTGGTAGGTGATGTGGAAGTATGCCCTATACATTGCATATATATATACAGGTATATAATTAGCCTGTGTTTCAGTTATTTTATGTTTATGCAAGTTTCTTTTCTTCTTCTTTTCAAGTAGTTCCACCTTTATTTTCCTCTTGTTCAAACATCTGTTTATCATCAATTACTTTAATTTGGTCTGAATCAATAATTAAATCGTCCAATAAAAATATTTTTTCTCTAATTTCTTTCTCTAAATATTTATTTAGACGAATATCTGGCAAGATAGCCTCATAAGGGGTTTAACATGTCCTTTCAACTCCCACTCTTTTCTGTAATTTTACTATTCTCCTATCTTTTGATATTATTTTGACTATTGTGCCAAGTGTTCATTTACAATTAAGTAAGTCATGTATTCATGTTTTTTCTCCTACTAGGAATTTGTCCCAATTTTGAACTTCATTATTTTTACCAAGTTGATGATAGTAACTTTGTTAATCGAGTCCAAGTAGTCCTACATTTTTTCCACACCCAATTTGCTATAGCCACACTACTACCAGTATTTAAAGTTCTGGATTTTAATAATTTATTATTTACATTTACATGACTACCCAGTGGTCAGAATCAATTTCTTTTTAACAATGGACTGAAATTTTTATTTACTATATAAAGTGTCAGCCATTTCACACTAGAAATATTTACAGGGATTACAACTATTCCTTGAATATCAGTTTTATTGCCATTTATACCTAGAGCTATCACATCTGTATCTTAACTATTCCTTGAATATCAATTTTATTGCCATTTATATCTAGAGCTATCACATCTGTATCTTGAAAGTGTTATCTTCATTTTACATTTTCCACTAATTTTAATCCAATCTCTGCAAGATATCATTGATAGACCAGCTCTACTGATCACTTTCATTTTTATCATTTGCCCACAAATAATTGCATTTAAAATATGTGATTTATGTATATGTCATTCAGCCACTTTATACTAATCTTCTCATAATTTTCTCTTCCTTCATATTTATAGTCCTCTTTTACAAAATCAATAGCTCTTCTCTTCCTAAAATGACAGACTGCTTCTAAATGACCTTTTTTGTCACAGTATCTACAATAAAACCTTTTTTAATCACAGTATCTACAACTTTTATTTCTATGTTAACACTTTTTTTTTAAATGTCTGGGTTTACCCCAACATAGCACTTTCACCCTTTTCAATCACTATAGGGCTGTATAATAAGTTTCAGTACTTTTTGATTTATTAGTGAAACTTTCCTCAACTGCTGTGGCTCCGTAAACTCCAATACATTATTTTGTAAAGCTTCTTGTGTGACACATTTCTCCACAGTTTTTTTTATAACTTAAATCAGGTTTGCTGAACAATATTTTTCAGAAATTATCATCCTGTATGCCATATAGAAATTGTGTCAATAATATGTCATTTATTTCCAGACCGAATTCACAGTATTTAGCCAGCTTCCTTAGAGCAAATCATAGTCCATGTATTTTTCATGTGGTAATTGTTTTTGGTTTCTCAATCTCAGCTGTACTACCCATTTTGATACTCTAGGGTGAATTATACATTTAAAGTTTCTACATTTTCTTTATATGGAAATTCCACCAAATGTTTGGGATCAGTAAGTCTATTTGCAAGCTGTATAACATCTTGACCTGCAAAATAGAGAAGGGTTGACACTTTGATATGCTCATCTTCCACTTTATTTATAAACATATAGTACTCCATATATTCCATAAAACTTTTCCATGAGTCCATATTGGTTATATCAAATTCAAGGATTACAGAACTTAGCATCACCATATTTTATTATTCACAGGAATTTTCCTGTGTTCAAATCTTGTAGCAATTCTATCAAATCCTGTCATTGTGCCAACTTCTGTGTCCTGAGGGTCTCTAAAGATCAGTCAGGGAGCTAAATAAATAAACAATATACTTCAATATATATATATATATAATAAGATTTATTTAATAACATTAATAATGTGGTAAAAGCAACATAAAAAGATAATAGTCCATTAATATTCATATGCTATATTTCCCTTGGGTGAAAATAGTCTTCTTACACACCAGGAGTAATCCAGTTATTATATTTGTGCTTTCAAATCAAATGTCTCTTGAAACACAAATAAGCATATCTAATTTCACGTGTAGAATAAATCTATTAAAGTTCTCTGTTCCCAGCTTGTCTCTTGCAGTTTAGTTAAGCTTCAGTTAATTACTCTTCACTGGTAATAATCTTTTCAATGCACAAACAAATTGTTTATTGCTTGCTATTGTTCCATTCTAGACTTAACTACTGTTAGTTGGTCTACTAGTCTACTGTTGACCATTTTTACTTCTGATCTGTTATCACTGTAAATCCACACTAACTTTTATCTGGTCTAACCATTTTAGCTGCTTCCTCCCACTTCTTCATTTACCAGGGATAAATATATATGATCTAATTTTATACAACTAGCTTTATTTGCATATAAATTCTATTCTAATTTAATTTATAATTTTCGCACAATCTCTCCAGCGAATTACTAGAGTAAATTTCTCTACTAAAGAGAATGTTATTAAAGTGGAGAAATCCTTGCATATTTACAAAAATAATCTTTTATTTACATATACAGTGTTATACGCGCGAACATTTCTGTTTACTACAGTAATACTTTTTTCAAAGATTTTTATTGAAACTACTTCGACTCACAGAAATAGTATCAAAAATTTTGTGATTTTAAAAAATCAAAACAAATGCAAGAGAAATGTCCTTAGTAAAAAGTATTATTTTAATCAGTTTGGTCAAGATATTTTTTTATTTGAGCAAGATTGAGGAATGTTTAAAAGTTGGTAATTGATTAAAGAAATGAATTAATGTTATATAATTGCTAAAAAAAATAGTCTAAGAGGGAATGTTATTACCAGTGATGGAAAACCTGAGGCCTATGATTTGAAAATGGGTATCAAATAAGGAACGTGCATTACCTTCTACTTTGTGTACTATATTATACAATTTTTGTTTTTCTGTGAATTCTGTGAGTATGCATTCTCTATTATTTCTATCATCATAACTAAATTTACATATAGTGCTTCATCTTTCAATTGTTTTGTCAATTCTTGCATTAAAGACTTCCATGACAATTTTAAAATGTTCTTTGGTGTGATCAAAAGCATTTTATCAAACCATATAGAAAGAATTCACTTTTTCATCACTATGAGAACTTGTTG
Source organism: Epiperipatus broadwayi (assembly GCA_028023455.1). Taxonomy (NCBI): domain Eukaryota; kingdom Metazoa; phylum Onychophora; class Udeonychophora; order Euonychophora; family Peripatidae; genus Epiperipatus; species Epiperipatus broadwayi. Next base: position 6,241,345 of record JAQFVV010012462.1, read on the forward strand.
GGGCATAAATCTAAATTATTTGTATTTGGTATCTTTCATTAATTTGAATAACTAATTTTACCACCTTGTATTATATACCATTAATCTCCACAATGTTGTTTTGCCATTTTTTTATTTATGATGAATCCCACTCCACTTATGTTTATAAAATGTATATCTTTGCAGTATAGTACATGTCCCCTTATTCATCATCATCATCATGATCAACCATTATCAATCCACTGCAGAATGAAGGTCTCTCCGAGTTTAATCCATCTTCTCTGATCTTTAGCTTTTCTTCTCCACATCACCCCTGCACACTTTCTTATTTCATCCATCCATCTCACATGTGGTCTCTTTCTGGGTCCCCTTATTACAGCATGTTAAATCAAATGATTAAGCATAAGATTTTTATTTAAAACATTTTAAAAATAATTTTGGATCACAAATATAAATCAGTACTATGGTTAAATCTACATAAAAAAGATATTGGAAGTATGTATTGATATTTTACTCAATAATGTATTGATGTGAAACAGATTGTCCATAATAATTAAGAATAAAAACCAAGCTCATAAATTATTTACTTATGAGATTAATCTTATTTACTTTAACTAATTTCAAATTAATTCTTAGAGACTTAAAAATTGGATGCAAGAAATTTATGATTGTATTAATAATTGCTATTACATTTGTTAAGTCAGTGCAAAATGTTAAGTATTTGGTAGTAAACACCGTAAATAGATCTTTGGATGTTGGTGGAGGTAAGACTTCTTCAGCTTTCCTTTAAAGGAAGGTATTGAAGCAGAAAGCATTATTCACTGGGCCAAATGTAAGATGATAACGTGGATGTAATATGTTTCCATCCTTATTTACCCTCTTATTAAGAATAATTATTTATCTATTTATTTAAAGGCAGTATGTAATTTACTTATATTGAATGTTTCTTATATATGTAAATAGAGGGATTTGAACTCAGAATTTTTCAGTCTATTTATTCTCAATTAGTGACCAATACCCATGACCACACATATGCAAAAAAGATACATGATTCCCAATATACATGCAAAAAAGATTCATCTTTTTCACACGTGTGTGGTCATGTGCATTGGTTGCTTGATATAGTGGAAGATGAATAGACCTAAAATATCCTGAATTCAAATCCCTCTATTTACATATATATTTATTATTCCATTTGGGTAAGTACTTTATTATTATGGTCTCTATACCTAAAAGACAAATCCAGAACCTGTTTCAAAATTGAAAAAAAAATTATGTTCAAACTATTCAAATCCTAGTTCATGAATATGGCAGATGGAAGTCTAGCCAGTAAAGTGCAGTGCAAGAGATTGAATAAAAAAATTTAATATGATTGGAGAACAATGGGGAGAGGGTTTTTGTGGGGGGGGGGGATATTATTTTTATCAAAGAAGACATTTGATTTTATGATATTTTAATTTTTTAATTAGTTAGTGTGAAACATTGGCTGATGAACAATTGGCTTAAATAATCAATGAATTTATTACTGTAAATGCAGAATTGGAGTATAGATTTTCTAGAATGATTAAAAAAGACTTTAATCCTAATAAACTTACTAGAGAAATTTATAAATTAAAGTTTCTGTAAAAGAATATTCATTATATATAATGTGTTTGAGAATGTTTCTCATAATACACATTCTTTCATTTTTGATTATCTACTTTTGTTTATGATAAGTTTTTTCAAAAAGTGTAGTGTTATCCAATAAGCCTTCATTCAGTTCAGTAATCTGTTAAAACTATGAAAAAGAAAAAAAATTGTTTTGGAATTTGTTAATGGCTAAATTTTTTTCAGAGGTTGTCCAGTTTGAATTTAAAAGAAAAAATATAAATTTCACAACTGATGATAGATTTGTTTTGGAAATGTACAAGATATTAATATAAATAGATAACTAAACACTTTCTTTATACTTACTTCTAAATGCAAATTCTTATGGAGAATAATAACACTGGAAAGGTTGTAGAATCATTAATCTAATCTGTATTATCTACTAACTTGTGTGTTGTTGCTAACACTTGTTTGTATTTGGAAAAGTTAAAGTTTACACATTTCTAGAGTGACATTCAACATTAAATGGTAAATCATAGAAATACTCCAACATATTATGACATATAAAGAAAAAGTATTTTACTTAAGTTAATAATATATAGGGTATATGCGCACAGACTTTCACACGATCTACTACTCACTACTCTACCTCATATTACTGATACACTATATGTTGAAAAGATAAATAATCACCAATAAACGTATTTCATGCTAAACCAGCAATCATCAGTTGGTCCAGATTATCATCTCTACACATATATGCAATAAGTGCTCAGATATATAGCCAATCTTCATACTTTAATGGACAGGCTTCAATCCACACCACACTCCAACTCTTCAACTGTCCATTCAATTGAAAATCTGATAATGGAATGCTCAAAGGCCATCCTGAGGCTGAGATTCTTTCACGCCCATGTTGACCTAAGGTCAATCTGACCCCTCATGTACAGGACATAACCCTTTTAATACATATACAAGGGATCGGCAGACGTCTCCAATATGTAATAATTGAAATACAGGCTTATTATACACCGGTATCAATATATATATAGGGTATATGAGCACAGATTTTCACACGATCCACCACTCACTACTCTATCTCATATCGCTGATACACTTGAACACATATATGTTGAAAAGATAAATAATCACCAATGTACATATTTCATGCTAATCCAGCAATCATCAGTTGGTCCGGATTATCATCTCTACACATATATAACAATGATTACTTAAAAAAAAAAAGTTTACAAGTATTTATTTCTGTGGAAAACTGTCTTAACTAGAACTTCTTAGGGTGTAACGGATAATTTGGCACGGTGCTGAAACCATTGAGAATGTTTGTAACTCCATGAACATTATCGAAATCTTTGAAATTAAAGAACATGACATCAACAAAACGATACTGCTTGAATGCGATAAATACAAAGACTATGTAGCTGCTTGAGAGTGTTGGAATAATTTCAGAGATAATTTTTGTTTTTTTTATTCCTAGGCCGGAAATTAATCTAAACTCTTTAGTCCACTTTTCCACTGTGCTAAATTAGTAATCTTAATTAAACGTCAGTATTCCATTTACGCACACACAACACATTATAAATATTGACAAATAAATGAAAAATTACATATTTTCCATCTTTTAAGTGCAAATGTAATAATTATTTATAGCTTATATATCACCGTCAACTTTAGCGTTTTTAAGGTCATTTTCTAAATCGTTTTGTTTATTCCAGATTGATCGGAAAAAGGAGGAGTACAACTACTTCTTCTTTCTTTTCTCCTTCTAGTTTTTTTTTTTTTTTTAAATTTAACAAGAACTTTGATTGCATGTTCAATACATTATGTGTCTAAAGGGAAAGCCCATTAATTCTTGATCAGAGTTGGAAAAAAATTCAAGAAACCTTGTCATGATTAATATATATACTCTTTCTATCATATACACCTAGTGGTCTTAAGAGTAACCAAATTAACCTCTACTGATCCCCCCTCTTATAGTGAACTGAGCTTTAAGTATTCCTCGGCGGCAGAATAATAATGGAGATTAAGACCAAGTGAGAATATTTCTTGTTCTGCTAATGGAACTTGGAAAGAGTCTTTCAATTTAAAGTTGGGTTTATAGAAGTTGAAGAAACTAAAAACTTGCTTGTCTCTATTGATTCTTTTTCTATTTTTTTTTCATTATTGAGAAATGTGTGCCCAACAATTAATGTAATTGCCTGTTGTAATATTGCACTGAGTAATTTAAATCATAAGTTGATTTTCTGCTTGTTAATCTACTTACTAGATGGCACCATATTCTTAAACTTATTAAGAGGCGAAAAATATTTTTAAAAAATACAAGTGATTTGTAGTATTTTTTTTTTCCAGAGAATAATTAAAATTCAAAGCTAAAATAAAAAATTAAGCAAAACTTATATTTATCTATTATATTTTTTCATATTACTATCTGAATTAGAAGAAATTAATTTATTCCTTAAGTTTCAACAAAATTTAAAGAGTACTTTACAGAAGAAGGATCTCATAGTGTAGTGATTTAAGCATCAGGCTGTCATGTCCTTGATCTGGGACTTGAGTCTGGGTCGATGAATCATATACATTTTTTCATATCACAAGCAGCTTAGGATTTTTTTTTTTTTCAGATAATAAACCAATTAATTGTCTACTAGTTTTAAATTAATTTTATTAAGTTTACTACATACGTTGGACATTTTTTACAAATCTTATTGAAATAAAAGAGATTTCATGTAGAAAAGCAATAAGATAGATTGATTATTCATATTATTAAGCAATAATAAATATTAATTAGTATATTCAATAGACAAGTTACTGAGTTGTTGTTAATGAGATCAGATTCCATGTAGCTGCAAAAATTCAGCTGGTGCATGGGTTTATCTCTGATGTTAATTTTTTTTTTTTTTTTAAGAAAGAGTGATTTAATATTGTGAGATGTGGGACTAAAGCTTAAATAGCATCTTACAAACCAGAATATGAAAAGAATAAATATAGTAATTCTTATATTGAGAAAAAGACCACTTTGTATATTTTTATGAAGTTGTTGATTGTTAGTGAGTTTGGTGAGACATGTTAGTAATAAAATAATAATCAGAAAATAATAAATTCTTTACAACAGCTTTATAATTATCAATTTTTTTAATGTACATAAAAAGCCTTTCAGCACCTATTTGGTGTCCTTTTCAAATGTTAATAATCTATTACATTAATGAACTATTTCAGACATAAAACCATCTAGTGTTCAATAATGAAATTAAAACAAAGAATAACAATATAAATCATTAAAAAATAAATAAATCAAAACCTACATATATAAATTCAGTAATTAAAAAATAATTGACTATCTCATAACTATACAATAAATAAAATAAATTACATGCATTTTTTACAATTATATATATGTCAATTTATATAATTTTCCATTCATTTCAATTAACTAATTATTAACCAAATTTATAGAAGTCTTGTAAATATTCATACAATTATTTAAATTATTTTTAATATATAATGTTTCATATATTTGTCTTCTTTTTGGACCTTTGATGTAATTTAAACATTTTATATTTTTTTTGTAGCATCTATTCTATGCCCATATTTCAAGTAATTAATGTATAATATAGATTTATCATCTCTTCTATTAATTGCATTATTATGTTTTTTGGGTCTTATCTCTAATTGTTTGCCAGTATGACCAAAGTAAATCATTTTACAATTTCACATGTAATTTAATGTACAATTCCTTTTTTTTTGTATTGTATATCATCTCTCAACCTATAATTACCTATTAATAAATAGAGATTTTTTTACTATTTGACCAGCCAATATTTATATTCTTCTCAATATAATTTGTGTTATATCTTAATGTATTATATATCTTAGGATAATATGAAAGTCTAATCCATTTCTTATTTGATTCATTATTACCATTATCAATACCATTATTTATCTCAGAAATATTGTCCTAAGATATATAATATATTAAGGTATAATAAAAATTATATTAAGAAGAATATAAATATTGGCTGGTCAAATAGTAAAAAATCTCTATTTCTTAATAGGTAATTATAGGTTCAGAGATGACATATGATAAAAAAAGAAATAGTATATAAAATTACATGTGAATTTGTAAAATGATTTACTTTGGTCATACTGGCAAACAATTAGAGATAAGAGCCAAAGAACATAATGATGCAATTAATAGAAGATATGATAAATTTGCATTATACATTCATTACTTGATATATGGGCATAGAATAGATGCTACAAAAATATTAAATATTTAAATTACATCAAAGATCCAAAAAGAAGACAAATATATTAAACATACTATATTAAAAATAATTTAAATAATTGTATGAATATATACAATATTTCTATAAATTTGGTTAATAATTATTTAATTAAAAATGTATGGAAAATTATATAAATTGACATACATACATATAATTGTAAAAAATACATGTAATTTATTTTATTTATTGTATTGTTATGATATAGTCAACTATTTTGTAATTACTGGATTTATAATTGCAGGTTTTGATTTTTTTAAATATAGTTATTCTTTGTTCTAATTTCATTATTGAACACTAGATAGTTTTATGTCTGAAATAATTAATTAATGTAATAGATTATTAACATTTGAAAAAGACATCAAATCAGGTGCTGAAAAAGGCTTTTTATGTATATTAAAAAAAAATTGATATTTATATAGCTGTTGTAAAGAATTTATTATTTTATGATTATTATTTTATGGAAGAACAGCATAATGATATTTACTCTTTTCCCATTTTGATGATGTTAGTAATAAGAGTAGGACAAGGAACAAGTGAGGAACCATCCATAAAAAAGTGTTCCAATGTTTCTTCATTTATATGACAGAGGGCACATAATGGATCTATATTTTTGAAGTATCACTTGTAGAAGAGAAAATAATTAATAGGAAGGGTATTGAAATTTATTGAAATTAAAAAGTTCAGATATTTGGCTTCCAGGTGCCCATATTTGAACTTTTTTATAATGTATTTGTTACTACATAACAAGAAAGACTGACTATTATTTGATATAGTATTATTTAGAAATATATTATGTGAGAGAGTAGTGTGTTTATTTATGAAAATGATTAAGGTTTTGATAAAATTATTGTTAATGTGAGGTGGAGTGTCAGTAGGGTTAACAGGAATTACACTATTAACACTTGGGAATTAATGACTCTGAAGATAAAATGTAGAAATGCCATATAATAAAAGACCATTGAGTTTCATATCTTTTGGGATATTTCTTTTTCTTAGGCTACTGCTTTTTTTATATTCCAGATGAGTTTGATGATAAGGAAGTATATATATATTTGAATGATGATGTAAATTTAATAATGGATAAGCAATAATTAATTTAAGGAAATATTAAAATGTTGACTAGTGACGCCTTAGCATATATTGAAAGATGTTTTTTGGATAATGCATTGATGATGCTTTCTATTGAAACAATAGGCTGATTTTGAATAGCAGTTTTCATTGTATTATAGGGGATGCATTGGGAAACCTAAAAATTTATGAGGAGTAGAGTAAAATTTGGAAGGAATGGTCTTCCCTACAAGAATATTCCAAATAGAAGGTTTGTTTTTATTAAAATGGATTGAAAAATTGTTAGTTGAATTATTAAGTACAGGGTCAAGTAAGGGAAGATTTTTTAATGGGAGAAAAATTACTAAGACATCCATATAGGAGATGCGATTAGCACTTTGATTAATTAAAGGAAATGTATTCCTGGAATTTTGAGTTCTATTTCCAAAAGAAGGGGATTGATATAAGTTATGAAAAGAAGAGGGCAAAGCCTTGAGGAATAGAATTATGTGGATAAAACTGAGGGAATATTTTTCCATTGAGAGTTATGCAAACTTCTCTATAAATAGATTTGCCAATACATAGAGGTATAGTGTTGGTACATTATATTCCTTAAAGAGTTTAAGCATATGAACTAAGTCAAATGTAGATCTCATATCCAATTGCACAGCAATGGGCCCTGTTTTTCTACATTGCTTAACTGGGGTCAATTATTACTTTAAAAAGAATAGTTGCTGATAAAGTAGCCAAATCTTTTTTTATAAACTGAAATTTTGATAATGAAGGGAGAAGAAGTGGTTGGATTTTATCTTTAATAAGATATTCAACTATTTTAATAAAGAGTAGCGTCATGGATATGGGTCTAAGATTGTCCAAGGGGAAAGAATATTTTTTTAAGAAAAGGAAGCATAGAGATAGAATACAGTTCTGGAATCCCGTGGATTTGTTTTGACAAATGACTAATTAAATTGTAAATTATTGGAATTGTGAAGTGGTTGAGATGGTTAAGCAGGAGTTTGGGTATTGCACGAGATCCTGGGTAAATGGAACACTATTTAACTTAAGGGCAATATCATATTCAGTAATTCCATGATGTTCAAAATAAAGTCCAAATAAAAAGGGGACAAGTTTGGGATAGGAATAAATTTGAAATTTGGATTTAAAACAATAGTTTATAAGGAGAAGCATATTTTCTCCAGTTATTACATTTGAATCTTTCAAAATGGATGATGATATTGTTGCTTTTGGTTTATAAGTAAGGACCTACTGCATATATCCTTTTGAACAATTATGGGGATCTGCATATATATTTCTGATTTTTTAATAGATAGATAATTAGCCAAGATTTGTTGTGGATGTTTGTACTTTTGTTTGAGAATTATGATTAAAGGAATAGATGTTGTTGAAGGGGAAATAGTTTTTAATTGAAGGTGTATTGTATCCAAATTTTTTTATCAATCTCGTTGGGGGGTTATTTTCTTCTAATATAAAAATTTATACTAGATTTGATGATGTTTATAAACCATGATTCTACAGGGTTTAATTCCATAATGTTTATTTTTTTTAAATAAATGTGAATTTTTGAAAGACCGCTTCAGGTGTCATGAATTGGTTGAATTTAATAATTATCTATATATTGTTAATATAGAATAAATGTTCCCATTAATCTAGGTTATGTGAGTGTTGATGTTTTGTCTGTAAAACATATATAATTTTTATTTACTAATGATGATGTCATACCCTTGTAGTTGTTGACTCAAATAATCATTTTAAAGCCAAGTTTTTTAGAATAAAAAAAAAAAAAATACTCATTGTAGTCTGCTGTTAATTGAATTGTTATTAAAACAATTATTTTTGTACATTAATTGACTTGGTAAGGAAAAGCTTCATCAATTACCAAGATATTACCTAGAGCATATTTAATTGCAATGAGAATCATATATTTTGGTATTTATTTTATTTTTTGAATGAATTTGGGTGATTGATCGCACAATAAAATATATACAAATGTGCTCCTTCAATGTATTACTAATAATAGCATTGTTAATTTTTTAAATTTTGTTTTATGCCTATTATTTAAATACAAGTATATTGAACTTAATGTACTTCAAAGGGATTTGAACTCAGACTGTCAACCTTCCTACAACCATTCACTCCATCCTATACAACCAATACACATGACCACATACATGTTGAAAAGGTAAATGATCTCGAATATAGTATTTCAAGCTGGACTAGCATTCATCAGTTTGTCCAGATCATCATCTCCTACATATATATATAATCAGTGCCCAATTTATATTAAGATAGCAAATCTTCCAACTTTAATGACAGGCTTCAATCTTCTCCATACTCCAATCCCTCAGCTATTCATATCTTTGAAAATCCAATGATGGAATCCTCAAAACCCTTGTTAATGTCAATCTTATTGTTATATCCATGTTGAATTTAAGTCATGGGTAAATGTTGACAAATACTGAATACTTGCAGTTCAATAAACTTTATGTATTCTATTGCAATCAAAATTTATCAACAAAATATGAGTTATTATATATGATTTAAGAAAGGGGTTTGGAACAAAATATATCAAATATCACGGTTCCATTGTTTGGTTTGTATAAAATGCTAAAAATTACATCTTTATATTCATGGGGAGTATTTGCTTCTTTATTTTACTGTAAATTATTTTAAATATTTTCAAATAAAATAAACTAGTGGTATTAATGACCAAATATGTGTTATTTTAAATAAAAACTAAAATATCCCTTGATTTAGTCAAAATAAGAGTCATAGATCACATGACCCTATCTCTTAAGCTTGTCAGTTATAAACAATGAGGATTACTAATTCCTCTACAAGCTTTGTGATAAATCTCTCTGAGGAGTGCCAAAGCATGAAACCATAGTCAGGGGTTTGGGGAGGGGGTCCTGACATATTTTAAATGCTGGCTTTGGCTAAGCATTTATCACAAAGCTTGTAGAGGAATTGGCAATCCTCATTGTTTATCTCTTGATTTGTTTTTGGAGTAATATATTATTAAAATTATAAATCTTTATTAACATTTAATATTGAAATATAACATATAACACATAAAAGTTCAATGTAAGTGCATATTTAACTAGAAACAGAATTAATAATGCAAGTACAATTTAACTTTAGTTCAAATTAGTAATGTTTGATTTTGATGCACAGCTAAGTCACTGCTTGACATTCAATTTGTATTTACAGTTGAGTAGATTATTATATTTGTAACCAAATCAATGGCATTTATATTATATTAACAAAGAGTAATTATTGTTTGATTATTAGGAAATATGTGGATTTCAATTTTTTAATTTTTACCATGTAACCAAATTATAGTAGCTTAGATTATCATGCTGTGATCAATTTGGCATATCCATTGGAGATAATTATTTGTTGTTAACATTCTCATGATGGTAATTATTACCTATATACAGTGATGATATCCCAAATTTCCAAGAACCGGTTCTCTAAAAGTAGGTGGTATTTAAGAACCTATTCTGTTTATTTTTCTTTTTTCTAAGCATGGAAGCAAATCACTTCTTGGTTTCATACCTAAAAAATTTTGGCGACTTCTCAGAAATTTTGCACGATCCCTCCCCCCCATACTCAAAAAAGTGCTGCAGTGCACATGCGCACTATGATGTAGTTTGCAATCTCACTTATGGAATTAAAAAAGAATTAAACTCTTTTTATAATTGGAAAAAAAACTTATTTATTTGGCAAGATATTTCTAGATTGACATTCTAGTCACATCATTTGTCTCTTCGGGTTGATGATGGTTTTTAACTATAAGCATCATCAGCTGTATTGTGATTTTTTTAGCCAAACTTGTACTGAGTCACTGCAATCCCAGTGATCTAATGGAAGACCTATCCAATTTATTACTAGAAGAATTTGCCACATTTTTGACTTCAATGTGGTTTCTTTTATCTGAATAAATTGTGTTCACCACAGAAAACCTTCATTCAGCCTTGGTTTTAATTATATTTTTAGCTCTTTGGATAGTTTCATGTTCAACATGTTTCTGGTGATTTTCTCAAAACATTTTCAACATAATCACGGAAATCATTAACTGAAACCTCATGGTGAAATGCTTTATAAAAATCTGATAATTTCTTTTCAAATTCTTTCCAGAGAACTACAGCTTCTTCCAGATTCCAAGCATCTGAGTTCACAATTTTAACCAATTGATGGATTTTATGAATTCTATCTTGAATATTATTACTTATGCTATTACAATCCATTAATCTTAATTCCATATTTGTTATCACTACATTCAGTAATTTTTGATGGGGAAGACTCACTCATTTGTTGTCTTCAACAAAATTAATATGCAGGAATTCCTTAGAAGAGATAGTTTCATTTATTGTTTTTTTCATAACTACTACTCTTCTCTCTGAGATATTCAAATGCTTTAATTGTTTTCTTAATCAATTGTTCAGCATGCAATATATTTACACTTCTTCCTTGAATAGCATCAGCCAAAAAAGCAATTTCTTCTAGAATATCGATTCTTAAAGCTAGATCTCATAAAACATTTGTTGGAAAGATGTTTAGCCATTCCAGAAAAATTTTTATTAGTAGAAAAAAAAAATCATATAGTGCTGGATATGCTCACCAGGTTGCAACTGCTGTTCTATGACCGCATGCTGCCCATCTTGGGTCAAAAACTCTACAATTTTTAGAATTTCCAATTCCCAAATTGGTTGAAATTTTATTCAATGCCATTTGGTTTTTATTAGACTGATGGAAGATTTTACATATTTCATTAATAAATGCTGTAAAGTGATTCATTTGCTTTATGTCTTTGATAAAATCCTCCAGTACAAGCTGAAGGTGATGACTCAAACAATGCCAAATAATAATCTCAGGATAGTGGTTTTTTATTTTAACATTCACTTCTGACCTCCTTTCCAGGATCACAATTACTCCATCTGAACAAAATCCAATTATTTTTCAAATATGGATTATCAAATCCTACTGATGGCAGACTTTGTAATAGAACAGTGTAAATGGTTTCAGCATCTTTGTTTTGTAATTCCACTAAATCTACAAAAATTGTTGGTGAGAAATCTGCATCTTTAACCTTAATAAAAATGATAAGGACTGTTTTGCATGATATTGTTGATGCCTCATTAATTATAAACATATCTTTAAATTCTGATCTATTATTTTTCTAAACACTTTCTTTTTAATGTATTTTTCAATGTATTCGACAATTTTGACAGCCTGGAATTGAGAATGAAGTCCCACTCCCATATCTAATCCATTCTTTTTTTTATAATTCTATCAAATGTTCAATATCAGAAAACGATCAGTTTCGTTTTGCTAAAGTGCAAAACATATTGAAAATTTTACAGATGGAGCTCATAAACTTTTCATGAACTTTGTCTATGAATTTGAAAATTGCATTTTTTGCACTTTCAATTGCATCACACATATCTAGTGTGTTTTTGATGAAAAGTGTTCCTTTATTATTTTTTTTAAGAGAGGCTTGTTGAACCATTTTATTTTTTCCACTTGTAACAATATTACTTCTCCATTCTTTTGACACATGAACTGCCTTCACTTTTATAGACTCAATTTTGATATAGTTATCACACTCAAGTTTTTTTTCCAATAAGTAAACCACAATATTTTTCTTTGAATTCATTAGCTTATTTCATATTCCAGAAGCCAGAAAGGTCACTATCTACATTTATTTTATATGCATCTTTTGTACTTTTGGAACTGGAAAGTTTATTTGTGTTGTCAACATTATTTTCTGTTGCATCAGAAGAAACAGAAAACAAAACTTGATTCAAATAACATCTTTTATTACTGTATCAGTTTTTGGATCTTTTATGAAGGAATCTGATATTGTTTGGCATTTTTGTTTCATTTCTTGTGAAGAGTTTATTTTTATTATATTCTCGTAATACATTCACCTTAGAAAAAAATCTAATTAATTGATTTTTAATATAAATGAGTTGTAACATTAAAATTAAATATATATATATTTGAAAAGGAGTCATGCTACTTGATGAGCCAAAGTTATTATTATATTTATCATCTTTCCAAGTTATTCTAGAAAAAATATGTTGAATTTATTGTTAAAAAAAGTCACACTGTTACATCAGATATAGCAAACTAAGTGAAAATAATGTACTATAAACTTACTACAACTGATCATCCATTAAATTTACTAATCAAATAAAAACAAATCTTCAATGATAAATATGTAAGTGAAGAAATAAAGTATTTAAATAAAAAATAAAAGTTAAATAAATATTTAAAACAACGTCGGCATAACAAAATCATTTGAACAATGGTTTTATGTTATTGTTTGTTTTCGCAATGATAGGTCCTTTTGAATGAAGTTATTTTATATTTAAAGTAAAATAATTTCAGCAAGAGTAAATTTCATTAAAAAAAATATGGTAATACATAAATATATTTGTCCCGAATTTATTTCTAATTTTTAATTTTAATAACGCCTCTGTTAAATGTAAGTAAACTAATAGTTAATTAATTTCTTAATTACTTTGTGTAAAAATTAAATATGGATTCCTTTATCACTAATAAAATAACACTTTTTATTTGTATACTTTTAAAGAAACTAATTTGAAATGCGATAAATAATGGATTTAATTACTTTAAACAAAACTGTTGGGAATTATTTCTTGCAGAATAATTCTTAATCAATCAAATTTCATCGCGCATATCACACGTTCCAAGTGCGATATCGTATAGTCGAATTATTCTGGGGAAAGTATTTTGAACCCAATCTATTCAAAAAGAATCATCGTTACATTAGTATAACAAAAAAAATACAAATAATGTTCTAGATTATTGTTGGAAATAATTAAGTAATTTGTTAATTCAACTCTTTTTTAGGATAATAATTTTTTTTAATTTTAAGAACCGGTTGGATATCATCACTGCCTATATATCGTTATAATTATTATTAATTTGTCAATCTATAATATCACTAATCTATAAATAGTTACAACTCTAGAGCTGAGATTTTCAGCGTGATTTATATAATCGCCTGGAATCAATGGAAAGTTAGGAGAGTTTCGTAGATTGTCAAAGAGTTGATGATGAATTGATGAATTTCAGGAAATTGATAGATACGTTATATATATAATTTATATTCAATTTCATTATTATTTTTTATTTGAATATGAATTTAAAATAAATAAAATTAAATGTATTTTTATATTTGTTTGTGGATTGATAAAAATCAACTTGTTGAATTTATGTCAGTATTTGAATATAGGTCAAAAGTTGAGTGATCCATTTATCATTAGTTATTAATATAGGGTATATGAGCACAGACTTTCACATGACCCACCACTCTCCACTCCATCTAATAACACTGATACACTCAAGCACATATATGCTGAAAAGATAAATAATCACCAATATACGTATTTCATGCTAAACCAGCAATCATCAGTTGGTCCAGATTATCATCTCCCACATATATATATACTATAAGTGCTCAGATATTTATTAAGATAGACAATCTTCATACTTTAATGGACAGACTCCAATCTACTACACACTCCAACTCTTCAACCATCCATCCAATTGAAAATCTGATGATGGAATGCTCGAAGGCCACCCTGTGGCTGAGATTCTTGTCACACTCATGTTGACCTAAAGTCAACCTGAACCCCACATGTACATGACATAATCCATTAAATACATATGCAAGGATGGGCAGACATCTCTATAATGTAATAACTGAAACACAGGCTTATTATATATGTGGGAGATGTTAATCTGGACCAACTGATGATTGCTGGTTTAGCATGAAATACGTATATTGGTGATTATTTATCTTTTCAGCATATATGTGATTGAGTGTATCAGTGTTATTAGATGGAGTGGAGAGTGGTGGGTCATGTGAAAGTCTGTGCTCATATACCCTATATTACATATATAGACACGGGTATATAATAAGCCTGTGTTTCAGTTATTACATTAGTTATTAAATGAAAAAACCTTTCAATTGTCTTCTTTACAATATGTCTTAATAGATTGACAAATCATTGGAAAAAGTTCCATTTAAATATACAAAGAAGATGTATAATTACAATGGGTGTTGAAGTCTTTCAGATGGAAAAAAAATGTTGCAGAAGAGGTTTAAAATGGCATCACAAAATATTAGATAAAGAGAATAATGGGTTGACATGTTTTGTATGCAGATTATGTTTGAGTTAAACAGATTGATTTGTGTAGTTATTGCAAAACTCATGTATGTCTAGTGATTTATTTCTCTTTTCTTAGAAATGAAATGGGTGTATTGGTTTGTGAATGACTGCTGATAAGGATGAGGATGAAAGCAGAAATATAATTCCCCTCCCCAAATGAAGCTTATTTTACTGATTAATTTTGCTTATTGTTGAGAAATAAACGGGGAAAAACTTTATTATAATCTGTTCTAAGCACTGATATAAATAGACCAATCTTATTGATTCATATAAAATTTGTTATTGTTGAAATGTAAGAAGTTACACGCTTCTAGAGTGAATATTTAAAGGGTAATATTAAGAATAATAAATTGAAAGAATTTGCCTCATAATTTTTGCTGCATTTATAAAGTTTTTTGTTTTTGTTTTTTAAAAGTATAGAATAATAAACTACATGTACAGTTGTTTAACTGCATGTAAATAAAGTTTTTTTTAAAAATAGTTTCACACTAACATTAATTTACAAAGACAAAAGCAGAATAATTAATTAAGTGGCAGTAAACAAATCCAAAACATTGTTGTTTAAAATGTGAAAATTAAAATTATTATGCGTTTTTATTACTGCTTCATTATTGTAATTAATTATTAAATGCAATTTTCAAAACGTATAATCTTTTATAGTTATATAAACCCTTTTAGTAAGTTTTGGATGGCAGATATTAAAATAAGAATTTCTTTTTTAAAATGTCTGTATTTTTTATTGTTGTTTTATGAAAACTATTTTAAAAATGGATTATACTTTTTTTATATTAAGTTACTACAAATGTGATATATACAAATAAACTTTTTAAATAAGGGCCTATATAGTGATATGGTATCTATCTCCAATACTTTTTTGAGCTGGATTTGAATATAGGTTAGATAAAACTTGAAACTTTTTTCAGGCTATAATAAGATTTAGATTTTTCTTTTAAGTATCCAGATAATCATGTAATATTGATCAGTAAATGGATAATTAATTATTTTCTTTTAGCAGGAAAGTGAAACAAAGATTGGAGAAATACTCAAATCTTTTAAATTCAATAATTAACAAGTCTGATGAAAAATACCTATTTACTTTACTGTTCCTCTGTGGGTGAATTTGGCCTTTTTTGAACTATTTAAAGACTTTTATTTTTAATTCAGTTTTTTTTTAAATAAATCTGAGTTCATGTTTTCCTGATTATCACAAAGTAATGTCATCCATCAGATTTCTACAGTTAACATTCATTTTCGTCTTGCATTGGTGGTCGAGAGGTCAGCACGACTGCTTTGCACTTGCAGGCAGTTGCCCGGGTTGCGGGTTCGCGTCCCGGCCGATGCTATGACACTTAAAAAAAAAACATTCATTTTCATTACTTTTCAAAATTTTTTTACTAATCCTCTCCCCTCTTTCACATTTGAAGTTTTCCCCTCCATAATATTTATATATAGGGCAATGTAAAAGAAATGCTCTTTTTATATTTTAGTCGTAATTTTATCTGTACAATCTACTAAAAATTTACAAATGTTGTTCAACAAAGATCTGAAGTTTTTAAACTATTCAACATCTCTTCAAACTCTTTGAAAAAGTTGAAATAAAAGTAAATATTTCTCTGATCATTAGCCCAGCAAGTCATTTAACATTCAAGTGTTTGTATGGCAGATTGAACACAATAGTTTTACTCATGTAAATGAGCACAGCTTATTTAAAGTAATGTGTATTAAGGCTATAACCTTAAGATTATGTGCCTGAAAAAACGACAGGTCCCTACTGTCGTTTTTTCAGGCGCATAGTCCTGAAGTTATAGCCTTAATAAATATTACTTTAAGTAACGAGTATGCGCTTTATAAATATAATTATTAAAGCTTATTTGTTTATTTTACTGAGCTGAGAGTAAATCTTCAGTTCTTTATTTAGAATTAAAATATTTTGCATATGGAGAAATATGTAATAATATCAAGTGTTTCTCCCCAACTTCAACTGATCTCAATCTAATCATTTTCTTAAATGTTAAAAATTTAACTGTTCTCAGACAGTGATTAAATAGTGGGATAGTGCAACACTATATTCAAAGTACATTTTACCCTATTTGATAAATTAATATTTTATCTTGATAACATGTGATTTAATATTTAAATAAGTCACACAGCTGTGACAATTAATATGATCACTTAACTAAATATGACACACAATGTTTGTCTGAAAATTTGTGATGACTGACATTATATTATGTTGGATTGTATTCATCATTTAATTTATTTATTTTTTGGAAAAATTTCAACTTTGTTTAAACTTTTCAAATGCATTCAACTATTTGTATTATCAGTCATCAAACCAACAAAATCCGAAGAAGAGAGGAGAATAATATCACTAGAAAACATTATATACTAATGTGTGTGTGTGTTATTATTAACAGTTGAATGTATCCAAAAAGTTTAAATAAAGTTAGATTTTTTTAAAATAACATTTAATAATTAAAACTAAATGGTAGAAATAATACAATATATAATTACAAATGGGTTCCCCTCTTTTCTTCCAAAACGTAAGCTTGTGGTTAAGACATGTAGAGGTTCCTACTATCGCATTTTTATGCGCACATTTTTGAGGTTACAGCCTTAGTAAATATTACAAACTTCTAAAGAAAATTCACAAAACTCTGCATTACCATCAAGCAAATGGTAGTGCACAGTAAATGTAACATTCTATCTTACCTTGCCCTTTTTTAGTAGTGTAAGGACACTTTATTGACTGGCTGTCAGAAAATTATTAATCAACTTTTTAGAACTTTATATCAGTGATTAGTCTCTAAATTCATCCAACTTTTCTGTTACTGTTGCTGAAATTAGCCTTCTTATTGATAGGCATGCATATACTTTTTGTAACTTCAAAATTTAACAGTTTTCATTTTTATAGTTTGATAATAATGACTGACTATTGATTTTTTAAAAATCTTTCTTAAACAATCAGAAAATTATACAATTATTATATCATTCAGAAAATCAGGAAGGAAAACAAAACTTTGTTGCAACTGAATTTTCCAAAATATTGCAATTTTTTTAAATAATTTTTTTTTATACTAAACATTCATAGCAAAACGATAAAATAATTTAAGCAAAAAGTACATTTCTAATCAGATTTATAGTCATCTACAATAACTATAAACGGAAGGGTTTGAACCAGAGTGGCACATTGAAATTTACTCAGCTAAAAATAATTCAGAATATAGATGGTAAGAAAATTTTTGAAATTTTCATCATTTAATTTACCAGCAAAGAGCTATTTAAGGAGGGTGGGTGAATATGCTTTTCATATTCACCCATATGTGCTGCTGTTTGTTATTATATTATTACATACATTAGAGAAAGGCGTTAATCTTCATCATATGATCCTTGAACATTTATAATAGCCAAATTATGTCTTTTTTTGATTATAGAGAGACCTCTCGACTCAAGATAGCAATGGCTGTTCTTATCTTTATCTTGTATAGAGGTTTGAGAGGTCCCTTCACAGTCAAAAAAAGACATTGTTTGATTATTATAAACATTCAAGGTGTATATGATAAAGGTTAAAGCCTTTCTCTAAAGTATTTACATACTTCCTATCTGCTTTAATACAACTTTATATTATTATTACAATACTGATATTTTATTTGGATAACACTTGTCATCATCTAGATAATATGAAACAAGGCAAAACTCTCCATAAAGTAGTGCCACCCTGTCTAGATAATATGAGTAAAAAATTTTTTACTTTAACCAATATTCATATGCACACATATAATTATAGTATCAAATCGAATAATGGATTAAGAATTATGTTATTCCCAATTTGCATAACCAGAGTCCAGTTGAGATTGGGTGGACTTATAACTTCAGCAGAATATGTGTCAGGGTTCCATACTGATAGTGTACTTACTACTAGATAAATAAACAATTCGTTACATATATATTTACTATTTTTATAATATATGTTTTGCCTTATTCAAGCATGGTTCAACTTATGATGCGTGTATCAAATGTAATGCATTATGGGACTAAATTTGGACATTGGAATTCTGATTACAAATAAAAAGTCTAAATCTTTATTCACAAAAAATACTCAGGAAAAAAATAATTTAAATTCAATCAGTCAAAATAAAACCAAAACCAAGTTGTCTCATGTTCATTCTATAAGTACTTGTTGAGATTTATTTAAAATTTGGTGTGGCTAAATCATAGATAATCCATAATACATTTTAACATTCATTTTATAATTGTTTATTCTTTGTTTTTTTACAAAAATTATTTACTAAACGAGTTTATATTTGACTAATTCAAGTTTGAAAAATATTTTGCTGCTTTCTTTTACTAACTTAAATCCAAACATTAAAAGTCTGATAAAAGCAAAACAGATTCCGAAGTCTCATTTAAGTAAACAATATTTCAACTTTAATTTTTTTTTATAGAACTTTATTATATTATGAAAAAAATATTAAATATTATTTATCTGTAAAATATTGGTACTGGTTAATTAGACACGCATGCCACTTGATGTCATTGTTTATGTGCTAAAACACATAGAAATGCCGTTTACGTGACCCGAAGTTTACAGCTTATAAAGCAGTGATGTTTATATTAGTCGTTGCAGGTATATTGCATTGCACACAAATATTACAGCCCGTTGATGTGCTTCGTGACACTATGCAAATGCACACATTTCACAGATCGCTACTGTATCATGTGAGGGTGTATGGAATTCAGCTGACTATAACTCTGGTAATCTGTGTTTGAAGTAATGATCTTACATCCTACCTGACATAATATTACATACTAATAATTGTAAGCCCTTTGCCGTGCTTCCCTACAAAGCTTGGAAGGTGAAAAAAATTGCAAAAGTGTAGGGACAAGCACAATTTCACATAATTCATGTGAAGAAAAATATTTTACACAACAATTGAATAATAGGACAAAGGATATATGGAACATGTGAATTCACATATGAAAAAATTGGCACTTTACTGTAAAATGTTGTTCATCCCTAGACTAACTCATGATATGGAGTTTAGTTTTTTTTTACACTTTTACTTGTAAATTCATTATGAAGAACCTTTTTTTCCTATTTGAGTAATTATTTCATCAAGGACAAATTTCTTCTCTCTCTCTCTCTTTTTGAGATTGTCTCAGAAAATCATTTTTATGAGCCTTTCTTTTTATGAAATATATATATATATAAAGTATTGAAAGTTTTGCTGCAATGAAATAAATAGATTTATTATACATATTATCATTTTCAGCCATTATTAATCCATTGTAGGATGAAGGTCTCTCCAAGTTTAATCGAATTTCTTCTAACATTAGCTTCTCTTTTCCACATTATCTCAGCACACCTCCTTAATTTATACATCCACTTCAAATGTGATCTTTTCTATATTTTATACAATTTCTTAGAATCCAGTTTAAAATTTTAACTGTCCATCCATTATCATCTCTTCTAGCAATATGTCCAACCCAACTCCACTTCAGTCTCTCAGTTCTTTCAATTATGTCAGTAACACTTGTTTTTTTTGTCATCCATGTATTTCATTTTTGATTCTTTCTTGTTACTTCTAACATACATCTCTCTTTACTTTCTTGAGTGGTCTGAAGTTTTTGTATTGGTTTTCTTTTAGGTGTTCAAGTCTCAGATCTATAATTAAGAATTGATAAAAACAGTTGTTAAAAACCTTCCATTTCTATCACAGAGGCATTTTTCCTTTTGATATTGTTATTTCTATCAATACTCTCCTTCCAAATTTAATTCCATGATTAATTTCATCCATTATGTTTCCATTTGTATTAGTAATCATACATATATATTAAAATGAAGATTTTTCACAGATTACAGATATAAATGTTATATTATTGAAGTTCATCCATGTATAATTTATTTTAGTAGAAATATATACCTATGTTTGAACCGAGTCACACTGGCCATCAACTGGGTAATGAAAATTATAAAAATGGTTTATGTCGATGCTTAGAGCATCTTTATAACCATTTTTATAATATTCATTACCAATTTGATGGCCGATGTGATACAGTGGAAATATTAGTATATATATATATATATTTATTACAATAAATTATGAATGAAATTGGATAATATATTTTATATATACATATAATCATCAACAACAACTTCAAATATTATTAATTAACTGTAGGATGAAAATCTCCAAGGTTAATACAGTTTTTCTGATCCATAGCTTCTCCACATCATATCAGCAAATTTTCATTTATCCATATCACCTGTGATTCTTTTCAAGGTCTTTTACAATCTCTTGGGGTCCAATTTAAGATATTAACAATTCATCTATTATTATCTCTTCTAGTAATACATCCAGCCCAGTTCTATCTGGATCTCTTAATTATTTTAATGATATCAATGATGCCTGTTTATATTATCATTCATAATATTTTATTTTTAGCCTTTTTTTTTTTTGTCATTTTTAATATACATCTCTTATTTTATCGAGTAGTTTGACATAATCTGTATTGATTTTCCTGCTTCATTTTCAAATCTCATATTTATAAGTAAGGCTTGGTAAAACATATCTATTAAAAACATTTTTCAAACATATAGAGATATTACCTTTTAACATAGGTTACTTCTATCAAAAACACTCCATAATAGTTTAATTTTATGATTAATTTCATCCACTATGTTTTCATCTGTGTTAATAATCTGACCAAGATATTTATAGTTGTTAACTTCTAACTTATGATCATCTTTCTTTATTTTCTTCTGACAAAATTCATTAAACATTTATTTCTCTTTAGCATTTATCTTTAATTCTATTGCCTTACTTTCATTTGGTAACTCTTGCAACCTTTTCTGGAGGTCTGAAGTATTTTGTGCAATAATCACCTAAATAATTTTCATGTATTTTTACTCCCTTAACTTCCCTTTTTAATCCACAAATACTTTTTCTAAAACACCAGTAAAAAGTTTTGCAGCTATGGAATCATCCTGTCATATACTTTTGACATTGTTAATCTTCTTTACTGTGCAATATAATCATGGTTCTTGAAATTTTGATAAATATTCAATAGAATATGATACTACTTTGATCAATATTTTGATAGTCCAAAAATGTAATCACTTTGAAAATGTTTGCAGATTCAAATGATTTTCATAATCTACAATTTTAAAGCATAATGGCAATTCATATTCACCGAGTGATTGTATAATTTCTTTCAATACTTTGATTTGATTCACGAATCATTTTTAAAATCAAAACTCATTCTTTTGATTAGTTAAAGCACAAAGTTCATTGCAGACAAGTTGTAATTATTTTGATAAAGATTTTGTACAGAACTGATAGCAGACAGTTAGCTCTGTAATTTCTAATATCTTCTTTATCACCTTTTTTAAATGTCACTGTTGCAATTGCATTCTTTTTGATTACATGGGATATCATTATCATTTAGATATTTGGTATATAAGCTTTGCCAACATTTTTTTTATTTCTTCATTTTCTTCTTTTAAAATATAAATAACACTTATATCATTTTCTGAAGCTTTGAAAATATAATTGCACGTCTCACCTTTTTATTTAAAATACTTTGCATTTCATAAGACCAGTAATCATAATACCAATAAGCTAATGCGCATGCACTTTGTAGATGTAACTATATAAATGAATACTCCCACTTTTTCAAACACAAGATAAAGTCTTTGGGAAAAGATAGAATGAATCCATCTATCTTTTCGACCCAAACGTATATGTATGGGCAAATCTTAAGTGTTTGAAAATGAGAGCGTGAAGATGTTAATTGATCATTTTAAATTACTTTTTTTAACTACGTGAATGAATGACACTTGTGAAATTTCTAGAATTTACTATACATCATTCTTATTAAATTAAACATATGTAAACATTAGCTTATTGGTATTACAGTTTATAAAAACATTGCACTATATAAAATAAATGTCTTGTTTACATATGTTTAATTTAATAAGAATGACGTATCGTAAATTCTAGAAATTTCACAAGCATCATTCATTCATGTAATAAAAAAGTAATTTAAAGTGATCAATTAACAACTTCATGCTCTCATTTTCAAACACTTAAGGTTTGCCCATACATATACGTTTGGGTCGAAAAGATAGATGGATTCATTCTATCTTTTCCCAAAGACCTTATCTTATGTTTGAAAAAGTGGGAGTATTCATTTATATAGTGACATCTACAAAGAGCATGTGCATTAGCTTATTGGCATTACAGTTTATAAAAGCATAACACTATATACAATAAAAGACCAGAAATTGTAGAAGGTATTTTATTTTCTTGTTTTGTGTTATTAGATAATACTTTATAGAATTCTCTCCCACATTTTACGATGTCATTCCAAAAGTTTATCTTTTCTTCTTAATGCTGAAACAATTTCCAATGCTTTTAAGACTTTTATTCTCTTCTATAGTCTTCCTTATCAATTCACAATTATATTTTCTTAAATCATTATTAGAACTCTAGATCTTCAATTTTTTTTAATGGATCAATTGTAAAAATTTTCATATGGCTCCTTTTTTATATAACTATTTTTTTGCAGTTCTTAACAGAATATCAGCTAACTTTTTAGTCATTTCAGTCAAGTGTGAAATATCTACAAAACCTGATACAATTAACATGTATCTTACATCTTATTATTTTTATTTAACATTTATTTTAAAAAAAAAAAAAGAATTCTTAATAAACAGTTATTCTTCATTGCAAATTCCACAAGTCTATGTCCTCTCTTATTTTTATCACTATAATCAAATTTGCCCCAGCACTTTCATCTAATAATAGTCTAATTTTAAAATGTTTGCTTTGATTGAAAGCATTCTGTATATCCATATAAAAATCCTCCCCTTTTTCATCATAATAATTAACTTATTGAAACATAAATGTGAATTATTTGTGCTATATACTTTCCATTAATTTGAAAAATTATCTTGTCACTCTGTCTGATACACCATCAATCTCCACAAGATTTTTTCACTTTTTATTAATAAATGAATCCCACTCCATTTCTGCTTCCAATATTTATGTCTTTGTAGTACAGTACATGTCAACTTTTCAAATCAATTATTTGTAATTTTTTCTTCTAACTTTACAAAATATATTAATGTCTCATCTTACTTTATAAAATCTTCCTTCTCTTGAAAGTGATCTGCAGTTGTAGGTATCGTAATAAAAGGTTGTCATTGAATGGTGGCCTATGTCTGGCCCTAATTTAGTTTTGTCTGTCATGATTACAAATATCTATAAAAGGAAAAAGAAAGAAGATTATTCACACATGGGCATATTTATCATATTTTCAAAAAACTAAACTGATATTTTAGTTAATAATTATTTGGCAACTGAGAAAAAAAAATCATGTTTTTTAATCTTAAATTCACCAGGTAAAAAATCAATAAATTAACTACATTGGCTAATGCTTATTGGTAAGCAGCCCATCATATTCATTTACCAATATGAATAATCACATTATAATAATAGCTGTAATGACAACAATGTATGGAGTAATCATTTGGAATTTGCTCTTCATGATTTCTTTAAAAGCCTCAATGAAGAATAAAATGTCTTTATTGAGTTGAGCTAATTTCTTTTTGCAGTTTTATATATATCATAAGAAAAAGAATGACACATATATGTAACATCAAAGGTGAAGTTAAAGGTGGCTGCCCTTTACTTCTTTATGTTTGTTAATGCGTGATGTAGTCATTCTTAGCTGGCAGAGATATTTGCTTCTATTTAATTTACATATGTACTTTAGACTAAGTATTTTTATAAAAATAAATTACACTTATGATTATTAATATTAGCCTAAAATAAACTGAAAATGTATAGTAGGCTTATCTGCTGAGGCAAGCTTTTCAAGTGCAAATTAAAACAACATACTTTTAAATCTAATCTCTTACCCATAACTCCAAATAACATTCTATTCTGTTTTAAGACTGAAAAAAAAAATCATTACTGAACAACATCAGAATTATAATTTATCTTTATTTAATGAAAATTTATTTCAGTCTTAAGCATGAATTGAAATTATGGATATTAAATTTGTAATAACAGTATGTGTAAATTTAAATTTGTTTATACTTGAGAAATTTTCCTTGGCAACATTGCAAGTTTATCATTTTTTAGCTAGTATTGGTAACATGAAATAAATATATGTTTTATGACATTTATTAGTTTAATTTTTGGTATTATGATATAATTAAAGGGGATTTGAACTCTGACTTTTAATTTCCTTTCAGTCATACACTCCATCTTATCTTATTGATACACATGATCAAGTACATGTGAAAAAGATAAACGATCTTCAATATACATATTTTATGCTAAACTAGTACTCATCAGTTGGTCCAGATCATCATCTACCATATATATATATATAAAATCAGTGCTTAGTTTATATTAAGAAAGCAAATATAAACTTATCCTAAATCAAACTGTGGCTCTGTAAATAATATAATAAATTGCAGTGTTATCAAATCTTTAAAATTCCACTTATAAATTATATATTTTATACATTTCTATATTGATGGAAATGGGCAAATCTAAATAGACTGTGCTTTGGATTCAATTATCCTTTTCAATTATCATAACAGAAACTATTTCTACATCAAGTATAATAACTTTATGTCTATTTGAATATCAAAATTCTACCAATTTGATATTAAAGACAGCTTGCTCACACATTTAATATAGATGCTGATACTACTCTATCTAAAATTACATCTTCCCGGCCGATGCTTCTACACATGGGGAGGGGGGTACATCTGCAGCAATAGTATTAAGTTAGAACTATACTCTGTCATGGTCTAAATATTCCTCTTGGTTGCCTTGCTTACAATTATGAATGATAATAATTTGGGAAGTCGGTAATAATGAGAAAAAATATTTTAAATAAACTATTAAAGATTTTAATACTAAAAATTATTATTTCTGTAGTAATTTTATAAAAAGTTATTTTTATTTTAAATATACTTATATAAATATTTATATTAAAATTTTAATAAAACTGACATTACTTGTTTTTTATGGAAAGATCATATGTTGTATAGCATAAAATTGCCATTATTACAGAGTATGTTTCTAATGGAGATTGGCAAAAGAGATGAAAATGAAAAATAACATCCTTATTGGCTTAATAATTTTCGTTTTTATTTTAAAAAAATAATAGCTTAATAAGTTTTAATAAATTTTTTTTTATTCCTTTTTATATGCCTATATTGAGAGAAGAAATAATGCATTTTACATATTTCATATTACAAAATATGATTTATGTATCTACTTTCACAGTGGTTAATTTTATTTCTGGATCGTGCATTGAAAACATCTCCCAGCTGGAGCCACTTTCGGTATTTTCCTAATTAATCAAAATTTCTAAGCTGACTGTTTAATCGGCACTGCAAACTGTGATTTACAATCAAGGGCAGAATTTTTTAAAAATAAAATAAAAAATCTAAGCCACCCCATACTATTCAAAGTTGTCTAAGTTTTTTTTTTTTTTTAATGTTGGTTTTAAATATATATGTATAAGAAATAAAATCGAAAAAGTGATGTATTTGTTAATTATATAGTTACAAACAATTTAAAAAACAAACACTTTTCCACCATCGATCTTATTAGAAACTATGACCAAGAATGTTTGTTTTTTAAATTCTACCTTTTTGAATTTGAAAAGTATAATGTTGATTACTATTTTTCTTTGTTTTTTGAAAAAATATTAATAATAATATAATTATGTAATTTTGAGAAATATATATATACTAGAAAAAAACAATTTGCCCATAAGCATATTATTATAATTTGTACATATATGTGCATGACAGGTACAGCCCCATGTGGTTTAGAAAATTGATTGAATAACTAATCCTATCACGGTATCCTGTATCAAGATTCTATCTGTCATTTTCGATGCTTGAACGTCACATGAATTTTTGAACAACTATTATATTATTTTTATAAATATATATGCACAGCCAAATATTATAATGGGAATACCAGGTGTAGTTATGCATATAAACAAATAAAACAACATCTATATAGAAGATTAAATAATAATATGTATAACTGAAACACACAGGCTTATTATATATGTGTCTATATATGTAATATATAGGGTATATGAGCACAATCTTTCACATGACCCACCACTCTTCACACTATCTCATAACACTGATACACCTGAGTACATATATGTTGAAAAGATAAATAATCACCAATATACGTATTTCATGCTAAACCAGCAATCATCAGTTGGTCCAGATTACCATCTCTACACATATATGCTATAAGTGCTCAGATATATATATATATTAAGATAGCCAATCCTCACACTCTAATGGACAGGCTTTAATTTACTCCAACTCTTCAACTGTCCATCCAATTGAAAATCTGATGATGGAATGCTCAAAGACTACCCTGAGGCTGAGATTCTTGTCACACCCATGTTAATATAGATTAATTCATAAACTGCTTACTAAAATTGTATGACTAATTTGACTTAATCAATTACACATATACATAAATTAATTGATCTACTCAATCAGATTTACATGGATAGGCATTGATAAACATTCCCAAGCAAATGTGCTTGTAATATTTATAAATACCCTTCATGGTTTGATGCAGTGGTAGAATGGAATTTCCAGTAAAGTCCATGGATTATTTCTTGCTCTTTCATTCCTGGCACCCAAATTTCGTATGAACTCCTAAGCAATAAAGTCATTTTATTTTTATTTATAAATATTATTTTTGACTCTAAATAAAATAGTAGTCCTCTAGAGTTCAAAATATTATATTTCTAATTCCTTTCATTGGATGACTTATTTATTAGAAAAAGCATAGGGCCATTTATCTAGTGTTTAATGTTTACTTCTGAGTTCTTACCTTCATTAAACATGAATACATATAATTAAAACTTTTATCAAAGTTAAATATATATTGCACATACAATAACTTTTTTTTACATTTTGGATGGCTCACAAGGATAGTAATCAGAAATTTTATTTATACACACAAAGATACTACTACTTATCGTATCCACCCATATAACAATAATAGTAATAATAAACTGCCACTCAAAAATGAGTTTGCTCTCTGCAACTTCTCAAAAAAAAAAAAATGAAAATAAAGAAAAAACTATTTTAGAAATGAGTTTTGTAATTATTATACAATCCATCTGTGAACTATAAATATGCGTTGGTGGTCTAGCGGTTAGCATAGCTGCCTTCTAAGCAGCTGGCCCGGGTTCACTTCCCAGTCAACGCTTTGACATATTAAAAAAAAAAACTATAGATACATTTGCACATAGAACATGCTGTTTCATTTTTCTGTTTACTTGATATTTTATAATGTTGTCTTTTAGCTTTCTTAGTAAAAAACTTATATTTCTGAAAAACTTCATCACCTAACTAATTATAAGTCTCCAATGTATTCTACTCTCGGCCATATCTTCCCAACAGAAACAAGTGGCATTGAATTTCTTTAGAATGTTTTTGATATAATCCTTATAATGTAGATGGAATCTGTGACTCCTACAAAACCCATATTCAAGTTCATAAAACACTCTTTTAGACTGTCTTCCACTGGCATTTTACATCTCCAATTCAATGAAGATGTAATTTTACATTTGTGGATTCAATAGTATCTCTTCCAGTAAGCTGAAGAATATATTGGTAAGTTTATAATCTTGCCATTGTCTTTTTAAAATTTTACAGAGCACCCTTAAATGAAACTCTTCTGATGCCTTTATGTTGCTGTGATAGAGTGTTTATATTTTATGTCCAGACAATAAATTAGGTAAAATCGTGGCTCTACATACAGCTAATCCAGTTGTAGTAATTTCCCTATAATAAATCTACTTTGAACTTGTTAAAATCAGTAGGAACACATTGAAGTCCGTGTTGGATCTCAACATCTAAATCCACTTTTCTACTTATAAAACCTAACAGGGTATGCATATTTGTTTACATTCTGAAGTTGATAGCCATCCAAATAAAAGTTACTGAGAATTTTTTTTCTGTCACTTGCTAATAAAGAACTTGAGGTTTTTTGGGACATCAATTAATAAAATAGATTTTTATAAGTTGCACTCAAAATATTAAGACATTCTGTAAATCATCTTTTGAACTGGAAAAAATAGCATATTGTAAATCCAGAATCCAAAAAGATGAAGTTTTTGTTTTTGCTTTTAATCTATTCAAATTAAAAATTTCACCCTCAAACCTGTATTATATCTTGATCTTTGTTTGATTAAGCTGTCTACAAAATTCAAAGTCTATTATTGTAAAAATTGAAAATAATGTTAGGGTAAGTATACATTCTTATTTAACATCAGTTTTCATCTCAAATGCCTTAGATTTTCCACTTGTAGTAATAATGCTTTCTCTTATTCCATCATGCGAAAGCTGTATAATATAAATAAATTTTGGCAGGCAACCAACAAATTTCAAACTGTGCCATGGACCTGTCCCATTAACTGAGTCAAATGCATTAAGCAAGTCTGTAAAAGCAATATATAAATCACTCTTCTGTTTCTGATACTTTTTTTGCATTTGCCTGGCAACAAGCATCTTATCTATAGTGCTTCTTGATTCTCTAAAACTACATTCACGCTCTGTGTAACCCATTCACCTATAACTGAAAGTAATCTATTCAACAAAATTCTTGAAAGTTTTTTTGCTGTTGTGGATAATAATGATATTCCACAATAATTACCACAATCTTTCCTTTGTATTTAAAAATTGGAACAATAAAAACATCCTTAAGATCAATGACAGAACTTCTTGGGTCCAAATATCTCTAAAAAATTCCACTATTTTTGAAATTATATTAGTGCCTGCAACCTTTCCACTTTTGAGATTAATTGACTTCATTAAGTTGAGTATCTTTGTTCAAATCAAACGAGTAGAGAAAATGGTATTTCATTAAACGTTGTCATCCCAATTCTTGTATCATTATTCAAATGATAATCAAAATATTCTTTTTACCTGTTCAAAATATTATTGTCATCATATAAGATAGTAGACCCATTGCTAGATTTAATAGTATTGTGATACCATTTCTCATGTCCATACATTGCTTTTAATATACAAAAGATCCAGAATGATCATGATCAGCGAATATATTTTTTTTGCAGTTTAATCCACCAATCATTTTTAAGCGTTGTTGTCAGTTGTTGAACTTCTGCCTTCAGATCTTTACTATAAATTTCCATGTTTAATCATTTATGTTGCCAAGCAGAGAATGCCATGTATTTCTTTTTAATTAAATCACTAATAATAAAATTATTGCCAGAAAATTAGTCATCATTCTTCTTCTTAATAAACCCAAGAATAGATTTACTTGTATTTGTATCACAATCTTTAAGAGAATTCCATACTTCAGTAAGAGGACAATTCTAAAAATTCAAATTACCAATTTTAATGTTCAATAGCTGCTGAAATGTATTATATGGAATAGATTCTTCTAAGAAATGAACATCAATTTTTTTGTGAATATGATTGATATATCTATTTTTTCTAATGTAACAATTATTTTAATCGTTGAACATATTTATCTATGATCTGTACAACAATCTGAGCTTGTAAGTGCTTAGGTAATGTGAACTTCTGTTGTATTTTGATTTCTAACTATAATACAATCTATTAAATGCCATTGTTTTTGGGCAGGGATGCATCCAGGTCTTTTGTAGTAGTTTTTCTGCCTAAACAAAGCGTTTTTGGTAGTTAAAACAGGCGAAACTCGCTATACGTATTGCCACACACAGCAAGCTAAAGTTATCAGTGGATGCCAGAAGGCTTGTGCATAAAATCCCCATCTAGTGCCTACTTATCCAATATCCCCAGACTAGTTTCTGGCTTGTGGCCTTCATCAGTGAGGAGCCTTGGATCTGAGAGCACTGCACCTAGTTCTTACGCACAAGCCTTCTGGCATCCATTGATTACTCTAGCATGTTGTGTGTGGCAATATGTAAAGTGAGTTTTGCCTGTTTTAACAGTTATACACAAGCATAAGAAGGGTGAGTTTTGCCTGTTTTAACAGTTATACACAAGCATAAGAAGGATGAGTTTTGCCTGTTTTAACAGTTATACACAAGCATAAGAAGTGGTGGTCATGTGATGTTTATTGTTTTTGCTAGTCAGTGCATAAATTCAATAATAACAAACCATTTGAATTTACATCCTCAATATCATTATTTCCAATAACTTTTGGCCAATTTCTATTAGATTAAAATAAAGCATTAAATTATCTATAGAAGTTTATGGTCTTGCCAAATCATTAGTGTGAATGTGCAAGTTCTTATTAAATAGGGATGACATTATATATAAACACGAATGTCATTCTTTATATTTTCATCAACTATATACCCACTTCTTTCAGTCATCATTACTATAATTTTCTAAGATTATATCTCTCACTCCATGGAATTATGGAAGCACTTAATCATCTAATGGCACATAATAATGCATAATAACATAATTTTGGAATGCTATATAATAATTGCCAGTAGTCCTTGATGGTTTTTCATCCCAAATGGCTTCAATACAGTTCATGAGAGACTAATGTTAATAAACAGTAATCTCTTACATACTCTTTCAAAATTTGTCCTTATCATCCTAAGGACCAGAATAAAACTCATTTCATCATAGCTCTTATATTTCTGAAAATACTCATTGTATGAACTGATATTCAATAAGAGAGCCAAGATTATACACTAATGATAATAAAAATATATATTAATTGCTAATTAGCAGATACTTTAAATTACTCATTTCTCTAATATAAAGAATCTGCTTAACTTTTTCAATTTTAGATGCAGTATTTTGAAATACATTTATACTCTCATTTGAAAGAACTGTAAATTAGATATCAATTATTGTCTAAATCCATGAGTAATATTACTTGTCACATGTTTACGTATATACACATGCTTATATTTATCATTTTAACCATAATTACTATATCATATCTTGACCATAATACCTTTTTACAAATAAACAAAGTATAATGTTAACATAAAAGATTTTATATCAGAATTATTACTTACAATCATTAGAAAAAAATTAAATGGAATCAGAATTTTAAAAAATTATATTAAAAAAAAAACTATGTCAAAATTAAAACTTTCTTTCTTTACAATGTGGAGTAATAAATTCACTTTTACTTTCTTATCTTTTGATGTTCAAGGATAATAAAAAAAATATTGATTAAAATACATTATTTTACTTTTCTTTCTCTGTAAGAGTTGTTCTTTTTTGGACAAGGCAATTGTAATGAAACTTAAAGGCTTTTGAAAACATTACAGATAAAGTTATAGATTAACACGAGTAAATTTATAGAATAAATTTAGAATAAGGTAAGAAGATTTTATATGGAATTATTAAGAAGGTAAAATGAATGGAAATAAAAATTTAGTTAGAATAAAAGATAAAGAAAGATTATATTGATAGTGATTTAAAAAAAAAAATTTGGGGGAGTAGTGTAATTAAAATTACTTTATAATGTAAATATTATATGTATTAAAGTTATATGTTTCTAGATCTGATGAAGACTGCATGGTACAGTCGAAACTGTAATCAATGATAAAAGTTTTTTTTTTTTTGCTGAAAAATGAAATGTGTAAAATTTTTGAAATTCAATAGTAAATTTATTGTTAGTAAAAGTTCTGTTCAACACATATATTTGAAAGACTTTGACTGAGGAATATAAAATTGTTTAATCTTGGTGTTTTTCATAAGCATCAAAAATGAAAGAGACACTTTAGAAACTTCTTTAGAGTTCAGTTTATAGTCTTTTGGAAGATCAGTCCTATTTAATTGCATTTATTTTTAATATTAGCTAGTTGGTCATGTGATTCTTTAATTTTATTGCCAGTCCTGAATATTTGTTATCATTTCTTTTTATACTTAAGCCAATAAATATCACATGACCACCACCTCTTATGCTTGTGTATAACTGTTGCTAAAACAGGCAAAACTCACTATATGTATTGCACACACATCAAGCTAGAGTAATCAATGGATGCCAGAAGGCTAGTGCATAAAATCCCCATCTAGTGCCTAGTCATCCAATATCCCCAGACTAGTTGCATGTGTCCTGTTTTTTTCTTTTATTCATAGTTTACTAGTAATTATCTTGGGGAAAAAATAATTAGTTCGATAAACAATAAATATAAATGTACAATTTGTCCACAATCAGCTGTGATATTGGCTATTATCTACAAATAAGTAAATATATCATTTATTATTATCATTATAACAAAACAAATTTTTTTCACTAAAATAATTTCAAATGTCTACAATCTTTTTTCTCTCTGTTTCTTTGTAATTTCTTACTTCAGCATAATTCATTTCTGCAGATGTAAAAGTGGATCTATTAAACAGATGTTTTGGAAAATCAGTTTTTGTAAAACAAAATATACTGATTTAGTTTTATATATGTGCAATTTCAATTCTGCATAAATATATTGATTTTATGTGATTACTTGAAATCCATATATACATGCTTATATGTATGGTCACTACATTTTTACCATGCATGCATTCCCTTAAATGTCAGTAGAAAAGTCGTATCATAAAAAGAATGTTTCAAAATAATTATCAAGAAAGAAATTAATGTTTGAAGGTAATATAACTTTTAGTAAGATAAAATAATTTCATCTTAAATAAAAATAATAATTAGATTCTTATCTTATCCTATTTACATTTATTACTTTTTTTCCACCTCAAAAATCATTTAATACTAAATGTCAGATTATGTTACTAAGATCTAGGTGCAGTGCTCTCAGATCCAAGGCTCCTCACTGACGAAGGCCACAAGCCAGAAACTAGTCTGAGGATATTGGATGAGTAGGCACTAGATAGGGATTTTATGCACAAGCCTTCTGGCAACCATTGATTACTCTGGTTGGCACAGGGCAGCATTACTGTATGGAGAGTTTTGCCTTCTTTAGGTTACTTACTCTGAAAGAATCTTCTCTGAAATTTAATTTATTTCCAATACTACTAACCAGAACCAGCATGAGGGCAGTGCGACTGCACTAGGCTTCACATTTATCAGGCCCCCTCCCCCTTACGATCTACACTTTCTGCAAAAATCAAAGAATAAATTAAAATATTTTATTCTTTTCTATTCCTATTTTTTTTTTTGCCAAAATTCTGTAATTTGAAGGTTCTGACACATCAAAATAATACAATTGCAGAAGGACTGGTTATACAGTGATGTAGAATTTTCAGCTCCATAGTGTGTATACTTAAATATTTCACAATGTTCTAGTTATGTTAATGTGAAATCAGCATAGTCGAAAATGATTTTCTTTGTTAGAAATTTTAACTATTGAATCAGAATTTGCAAAAAAGAATTTTTTTTTTCTCCCATGTGTCATAGCATCGGCCAGGAAAGCGAACCCGCTACCCCGGGACAACTACTTGTAAGGCAACTGTTCTGACCTCTCGACCACCAACGCTTGAAAAAGAATAAATTATAATGATGTTATTAATGGATTCTCAATAAAACAATTAAGGAAATAAAATATAATTTTTTGCATCCTTTGTATTTTATTTTGTTTTCTTAAATATTCATTCAATAAAGTTGCACAAAGTTGTATTTTATAATTTATAAATAAGTAATTATTTATATGTTATAAGTATTAATTTGTCAATTTTATTTTGAGCAAACAAAATAAAACGCACTTAATGCAAAAATTTATAATTTATTTTCTTGAAATTTTTTTTAGTGAATTCTCATTCATAATAAATAAACATTTTAATGAAGAAAAGTATTCTTAACTTAATTTATAATAACTGTAAAGCAATATATCTATATTTACAAATAAGATAATTTTTTTAAAATATTTAAGAATTTTTATCGTAAGTAAAAGATTCCCCCCCCCCCTTTCCTGCATGAAAACATTGATTTGACCCTCTCGTGCTGACTTTTATTTTCTTCTTTTTTAAAAAAAAAAAAATTCTACTCTTAATTAAGTAAAAATCAAATATAACATTAGAGTTCTTTTATAAGTATTCAAAATCAACCAGGTATCATTTAATACCACATAGAATCAATCAGATGTGATTCCCAAGACATATTTGCGACCTCTGGCTATTAACTTTATTATTGTAAAAAGCATTTGGATCAACTAAAAATGCTGTTTTTTAATTTCTATTGAACAAAATGCTACAAATTCAGGATATTCATGAATTCATAATAATGTCTTATACGCATCTTTATGTTACATCAATTTAAATGTATACTTTTCTAAAGACTTCTGGATAGCATTTTCCTGGAATGTTTAGAATCTTTTTCAATTGTCTATTTCCTCTGAGGAACATAACATCCTTATCTTCATTAAAGATCCACTATTTATTATGTGTATTGAATAATATTAGATTTGTCTTTTTAAAATAGCCTTGTAAATATAAAAACCTAATAACATTTTCAATTTAACATAAATATAATTTATAAGCTTAAATAATTTAAATATACCATTTAGTAAAATATTAAAGATTTTAAGACTTCTCATTCGATAATTTAATATACAAAATTAACAAAGCGTATGACACACTTGAATGAGAAGGTATAAAGATACACAGAAATTATTACACGCTAAGCGGTACTGTGAGCTGCAGAATGAGGAAATAGGGCAAGAAAACAAAACAGTATGCAAAGCGTATGCAAATGAACTAAATAGTCCAACGTTTGGAGATGTCAAAGCAGGTATCTCGTCTATTGATGGAGTTATTATTGCCATTAATAAAATATGCTTCTCTGATTTTCCGCTTGATGTCATTTTTCTTAATACAGACTATTTTAGGGCTGGAGGGTTCAAACACATGTCCTGTCTTCTTGGAATGCTCTAAAAATGTTGATGAATTATCATTGTTTTTCATAGCTCTATTATATGTATATCTGTGTTGTGCTGTCCTGTTGATTATGCCTGCTTTGGTTTCTCCAAAATAAATGGCCCAGCAACCAGGTTGTGGGCATGATATGCTGTAAACGACATAGGTGCATTGATGTTATTTGCAATGAATTACACTTCTTTATATATTTTTTTTCAATCATTGCACTCATTGTAAACTACTTTGACATTAAGTGGATCAAAATTGTGATAAGACTCGATTTCTTTTCTAAAATATTGGGGTCTGTTTTAGTGCATTTGTATATATATTTGTGTTATGCTAATCTTATAGCACAGTTGGCATGAAACCCTGTAGTAAATTGCATTACATGTTGGTTCGTTGTATTTAGTTTTATAAACTATTTAGAGAGCTTGATTTAGAGATAATTTATCTTTAGTGTTGCTAAAAACTAATTTGAGTTCGTTTCATCATTTTAAATATATGAGGTACAAAAGGAAGATGATCTATGCATTAATATTGTTATTAATATTCTTGGTATTTAAATATAAATAGAATTTTTAAGAGTTTTATTAATAAATTAATATTATATTCTGAATTGACTGTCTTTTATATAGTTTTCAACATTGTCTTCTTTTTCTGCTTCAAACTTACATAATTTATTGTTTCTATACATGTTAATCATTTTAATATCTGCATCTAAATATTGCAGTTGCAATTTTATAAATATTTTTCAGAATATGACAATATAATCTTCAATAACTTCTCTTCCTCTTTCCTTCTTTATTTTTGCT
The DNA here is from genome assembly GCA_028023455.1 of Epiperipatus broadwayi. NCBI lineage: Eukaryota > Metazoa > Onychophora > Udeonychophora > Euonychophora > Peripatidae > Epiperipatus > Epiperipatus broadwayi. Next base: position 6,278,159 of record JAQFVV010012462.1, read on the forward strand.
TTTCTAATATATAACATATAATAACCACATTCCACTCTTTTGACACTTTGAAGCAAAATATATTTATTAATATTACAGTTTCGACTGTTCCTAGCAGTCTTGATCAGATCTACAAAAATTTAAACATTATATTAATACAACCATATTTCATACATATATCTATTAAATTTTTACAATTTTACCAACTTAATTATTAACATAACTTTATTCATAAAACTTACTATTATATAACTTTAAAATCTACTTTACCCTTTATTTCTATTCTTACTTAGTATCATATTTATATTTATTCACCTTTTTTCTTTTGCCATAATTTTATAAATTCAATGTAATATCAATGAAATCTTTCTTATTTTATTCATATATTTAACCTTATTTTACATATTACTATATTCACAAATTTAACTTTATTTTACATTGCACCTATTATCTTAATTTTTAATTATCTTATTCCATTCCTTAATTCCATTTTACCCATATTTTATTCCTGCTTCTTCCATTTATTTATTTTTTATAAAATTATTTTAATTCTTATATGTATTTTTATTTTATTTCTTACCTTATTATCTACTAAACTGTCTATTCCACCATTTTCTATCCCATAATACATTCTAATTTCTCTTTACGCGATGTGATG